>CAUZXS010000459.1:0-2500 GCA_963585895.1 Sepioteuthis lessoniana
TTAGAAAATGATGTCATACTTCCATCAAAAATTCTGCTTCTATCCTTATAAAAATCCGACCTATACGATCGTATATACAATGTTTTTTTGGGGGGGGTTTGTGGGGGCATGATGTAAGTCCTTTATTAACATAGATTTAATATTTTTGATCTATACGAATAATTTACAAATCCTCGAATAGCATTAAAAAAAGTTATTAGGTCTTAAGAAACTTGTGAAAGTGTCAACACATACGCGTACGCGCGCACACACAGACACTAATTCACAGTCACATACACATACACACACACATATACATATATGTGTGTGTGTGTGTGTGTGTGTAATATATATATATATATAACGATAGGACACTAGATTTACCCAACATAAACATTTTATGCGAGTACATTTGTTTTATAAGTTGACATAAATTTTATATATTAAAAATTGGAGCGGCGTTTGTATTTTCCATTATGTGCTCATTGTATTTCATAATTGTGTTCGTGTATCTTAATAAAAGGTGAGTACTGTAATCTAGCATAGCTGCAATTATTCTCTCGCCTGAATTCATGCGTGTGTTTTATAACACACACACACACACACACACACACACACACACACTCACTCACTCACTCACTCACTCACTCACTCACTCACTCTCTCTCTCTCTCTTTCTATATATATATATATATATATATATATATATATATATATATATTCAGACACAATATATATGGCAAGCATATGAGTATGAAATCCATGTTGGGCTAGTTCGTATCTACATCGATGATATACAAGCTGGTATATCATTTTATGCATTTAATTATACATACCTATCAATTAACCATATATATATATATATATATATATATATATATATATATATATATATATATATATATTACACGGTATATTGAAGTTGGATCAATAATTTCGTGCCTCAGCTCCTATTTAATCTGGATTTTGATCTGAAATTCGCAATGCATAACGTTTGATTTAAGGGATTAATTCTGTAAAATCCATCCTTGATAAATAATTATATGAAATATTTAATGATAAGGCTTCAGACCTACGATATATTTACATATTTAAATGTAAATGCTGCAATAATGAAATCAGTTTGAAGTTGTTGTTGTTTTTTTTTAAGTACTGATAAAATTTTGGAAGATTTGTTCTATACAACTTCCAGGTGATGGGTATCTAACACATACATCCATGAATCAGCTCCCGAAATTTTTACCTTAAGTAGGACTCTAACCTTTCTTTTTTGGTCTCAGTGGCGGGAAAATGTATCTAATAGTAACCAGACATACATAAATTACTTACATGCATGCATCCATCGCTAAAAATAAATCATAGTCTCATGACGATCATTTTATTATTATCGTTTTGCAATTATCACTTAAAATTTAAGTGAAAATAGTAAAATGATAAATATTATCCCTTCAATATTATCACTTTGCTATTATCACTCTGCCATTATCACTTTGATATCACCCCTTTGCTATTATCACTTTAATATTATCAATCTAATATTATCACTCTGCCATTATCACTTTGCTATTATCACTTGAGTATTATCATTTTTTACATACTAATTATATGGATTAAACTTTACCACGGCAAATACACAAGCAAAATCGCGTTTTTAGAAATAACTTAGTCTGTCTTTTAAGACATTTGAAAAAAAAAAACCTGCACAATTCAAAGTTATAAATGTATTATAGGAAAGAAATTAACTAAAATTATTCGTCCTCGTTGGATAACAAGCAGTGTCTTAAATGCAGGATAAAATTCTATCTTAAGTCATTTTATTTTTTTTTTTTATTCAATTTATTAATTTTTTCGTCAAAGTTCTGAGACCTAATACAAAGATAATCGAATTTTACAGGCGAGTAAAAGAAAATTAGACATCCCCTCATTAACTGACTAATAAACATAAAAAGGAAGTTATGTTGTAGACAAAGGTCATTTGGTACTAAGTTCTATACAGACTAGTGTATTAAAAGTTAAAATGTTTGGATTGATATTAATACTTCTACTTGTACAATCATATATATTCTCGAATACGATCTCCCTTACTCTGTCTTTATCTATCTAATATAAACTGTGTTACCGGAATTTAGCAACAATGGCACATCATAGCGATTATCGAGGTTATTGTTAGAGCAATGTACTCTAAATACTTAACTTAGAGAATGTTAATTATTTTGACATCGGTATTCATTTTTAACGTCATTTCTAATCATTTAAAGGTTCGGTACAGTGGATATGATCCTTCCCTTCATCTTAAATAGCAGTATCAAAATAATCATGGATACGTAATTCAATGGGGATCTAACCGGTCACTGAGTTGTGTATGAGAGTGTGTAAGAGAGAGAGAGAGACGGGGGTATATCTCATTGTGTCTAATATACGTACGGAAAAATATATTTAAAATCTCTTGTTTCCTGTGCAAACGGTATTTTGATATTCAACCCTATTATCATCAACCCAAATCTCTTTATCTATACGCCAT
>CAUZXS010000459.1:7500-52500 GCA_963585895.1 Sepioteuthis lessoniana
TGGAGCCATTGCAATTTAATTCACCATATTTGTATATATGGATATAATTACCTGTACGTTTTTATTACATTATTATATGTAGCGATTTTGTCCTTATATATATATATATATATATATATATATAAACATATATTTATATATACTTATGTATACATAGATCTATATATATTTATATATACATATATCTATATCTATATATAAATATATATATATATATATATATATATATATAATTATTCGTATTTTGCTTTGCTTGTTGATTTGTGATCAAAATTATTGACAGAAATAAATCTAGCAATTAAGTTTTATACAAACTCAGTATTAGGAGCACGGAGCTCATTATGGATTGGCTATTAGCCTAGTTTGTAAAGAATTACACTAGGTGAAGTGCCCACAAGAATTAACTGTATCTTTAAAATCATTTGTGGAAGGGCGTGTCCCAGAAACGTATCTCTAATTTCTTTTAAACGCAGATGTCTTTAGAACAAGAACATTTTTTTTAAAATCCAAAAGTAAAAATCGTTCAGGTCGAAGAAAACTAGTTAATATTCAATGAATGTTTTGCAGTTGGTCAAAATATAAAATGTTCATGCATATATTTTATTCAGATAGATTTTCCCAAGAGAATTATCTTTCTATGAATTTTTATAAAAAAATGTATTCAATTAATTATAAAGATATAACCACAGATACTGTTCAAGTGGGTATATATTTTAGACACATTTCCCCACCTCTCAATTAAAATATAGATAATAGGCAGAAATATGGTCGTCAGTTCTGTTATTAGTGACTTTATTATTTCTTCTGTCCCATTTTGTAGATGCAAGTATTTTTGTTTAATTATGTTAAGATTTTTAGTTTTTAATTTTGATATTTATAAACATTATCACTATCCTCAGTTAAAATTTATTGTATTTTTGCTTGACGGTTGGCTGTACATACACGCACGTCGGTAATTGCAGCATTTCTCGCAACTTAGCATGTATTCTAGCTTTTGTTAAATTGTAGGAGTCTGCATACTGATTTTCAAGGCAGGTAGGCTTTTCACATATTGGAAGTTTGGTGTATCTCCATGATTCTGTCACCTCCCCTCATTTAGCCTTATGCCTGACTAAGTTGTGCATATACGCGTAAATTAGTTTGTAAGTAACATTATTTCTGTTTTTACTTGAATTTTTTTTCATTCTTTTACGTCAGTAAAATATAAGGATAAGTAAAGTTTTTCATGATTCGACAATATTCTATGAATTTAAAAACAAAAATTAGATTAAAATTTTTCTTTTCTATAAAAAAACATTTGTTTGAATTGAGCATATTTCTAATATAAAAATTTATAATAAAAGTTTCTATCCAAATAATAATGTACCATTTGTTATTTGCCCCATTTAAAAAAAAAAAAAGAAACATTGAATTTTAATCATTATTATTTGGCAAATTTGATCATCATTATTTTGTTTACTTAAATGATAAGGTATCATTATTATCCAATCAAACATGTTAGGATTTTCAAAGTTGAATTCGTTTTAACATATTTCGTAATATACATATTTGTATTTAATCAGGGGAATATTGTTATTCTTTAGTTTTATATTTGTGAACATTTTTGCCTTCTTCAGTATTTCACAAATATGCTGTGAATGATTATAATACGTGTGTGTGTGTGTGTGTGTGAAGGAAAAAAATATTCCATTCTAAACTTGTTTTTGACAACGCTGTAAATTTTAAGAAATGACCATATCGATTACACTCTCTACTTTTTAATAAATGACGTTATTAATTCATATTACTAATGTGTGAAGAATAAACTTAAAAATTAGTTAGTCATGAAAATATCGCTTATTTCTTTAAAACCAAACACTTCTGTCATCATATTTTGCGTAATTTGTAAAAGACGCTTGCATCAGTTAGATACGTTGAATTTTGTATTTCATAATTTTGAGTTCTCAAATTGTGTTTCAAAATCTTTAAATTTTGAATAAATATTTTTTTCGATTGTCAGTGGGATTCTAAAATTTCGAAAAACATTACTTTTTAATTGATCAGCAATGGATGCTTTACTAAAAGGCAATATTAATGTTTTTATGTGGTTTGCTTGACATATTTTTTTTTAAATTATTATATCATGTGCATTAGATTTATAAAATAATTTCAACCGTGTCTAGTACAGCTTTTCGACAGAAAATTAAATGCTGTGTCCTAAGCCCTGCTAGCACGTGACCGCTAGATATCACGTCGAGAAATGAACAATAGACATCACCTTGCTAAATATTAGGAAAAATTGTTTTTGTTTAGCTTTGTTTTTGTTTTGTTTTTGGTCTTTTTTTTTTTTTTAGTTTTACTCCAACTCGTATGAATTTTTTTTTTTTCCTAATTAACACATGACATCGGATTTTTTTTTAAAGGAAAAAACCTCGCTAAATGGACAACTTTTTGCCATTTCCCTTATCCTTTTTTTTATCTATTTAATTTTTTTTTTCAATTTTTTTTTTTTTTCATTTAAAAAATCATGTATTTTAGACTGAAATAATCTAGTTAAATGTTATATATATATTCTTTTTAAGCAACTAATCGATGTAATCCTTCTACCCCTCAGAGACACAAAATAATGTCATTATGTAGATTATTGAATAGAGTGTTCACCACTAGTCCGGAAGACCTGGGTTCAATCCCAGGTCAGGTCATATCAAAGACTCAAAAAATGGTACTTGATGCCGCCTTGCTTAACACAGCATTATAAGGTAAGGATCAAGGGGAAAGTGGAGCAATCCAGGGTAATGGAGGAGCACCCTCCCCAAGACCTCGGTGTGGTAGCTATTAAAAAGGTAGACTTCGGGTCACCCACGACTTAGAACGATAACTTTTTATTATTATTTCTATCATTATTATTTCTATCATTGAATGTTTCTATTATTATCATTATTATTAATAATAATATTATAATTATTATTATTATCAAGTGCTCTTTTTTTTTTTAAATGATTCGAAGTTGGTAAGATTACGAATTCTAATGTGGATATTTATAAATACATGAATTTATCAACCTCTGTTATTAAGCAATCTCCTCTCTTGCTTATATATATATATATATATATATATATATATATATATATATATATATATATATATATATATAGCTATTAAGTAGAATGAAAACTTGAATCTAACTCTTTTATTATTGTAATTTGAAGTGATATACTCGTATTTGATAAATTGTTGCCTTTCATTCATATTCGAATTGATACATTGATGTTAGGTTTGAGATCAAAACTTTTTGTGTATCCACTATTCAACCAGCATCCAGTGATGAAATAAACATTGATTTACTTGAAAGGAGCTGATCTTTTGGTCAAAACTTTAGGTATTCAACATCAGATCAATAAGAAAAAATAAACTTGAAGCATCTAAGGATTAAAAAAAAAATCAAATCTATAAAGCAAACTTAGATTTATTGAACTTGAAACGGTACAGAAAATTATTTTGCAGAAAAGTTACTGTTAAAAAGGTTTATCTGACGTCTACAAAAGTATTTGTATGTCTAATATATATATATATACGAATAATGATGGAAAATACGTAATTATTTTTTTACGAATAATCCTCCACACACATACGTGTGAGTATGTAAGCCTCCTTCATATATATATATATATATATATATATATATATATATATATATATATATATATATATATATATATATAACGCTTGTGGCGTAATGGTTATCGGTGTAGGAAGGGGACACGGTGACCCGAGTTCAAATTCTAGATGAGACTGTTTGCATTTCACATAGTGCTAATACCCTTGAGAAAGCTATGCATTCAACTATTCTCTTTCCACCAATAGATAAATTGTAGGGCAGACTGGGCTCTTTAAACTTGGTATGGCCACCGGTCTAGGGGAAGGAAGGCTGAATTCAAACATCTTAATCTCTGCTAAAAATTGACCTTGTTTCCGATCTTGCTCGGGACGAGGGGTTGTTATATATAAATATATAATTTGGATTTTCATATGAAAATTGATTGTCTTCGTAACTTTTATTTTTCAGTACTTACGAAAGAATAACAGGAACAATCATGATAACAATAGAACACACCTCCTACATACACATATACTTGCATAGAGATAGATAATCTCACTTTCCTTTGATTTAGATCTCAAATGACGAATAACATAATTGTCGGCAAGGTAGACGGAATTCGTCTGATTTAAAAATTTGCGGAAAAACTTTATTTCGTTTTATCTTTAGCTACTTATTACTTTTTAAAGAAAAAAAAAAGAAAACTTTTCATAATAGTAGTTATGAATTTTGAATACCAGTGTGTTTACTAAATTCATATATATATATATATATATATATATATATATATATATATATATATATATACGTACACACGCACACACACACCCTGGTTTCCAAAATTCACAACGCTTCGACTAACAGATCAGACTTCATCAGGTCAGCGTAGTCATCATTATCGAATCGCTTCCTGACCTTTGCACTCTGACTGAACATTGGTGGATGTCGAATTATGCCCTCAAACATAAATAATATGCAAAATAGTTGTCAAAATTCTTATAAGCTATCAAATATATCTAAATTAAATTTACGAGCAAACAATTTTTTAACTCATCAAATTGTCTTCCAAATATAACCTTTTGCTATACTATAAATATTTTCTGAATTTTACGAAAGAATATGATTGAAGTTTTATTAACAACTGTTGTGTTATCAATAACCATGTATTTCCTGAGATAGCTTTCGTCATGTTTTGGGATGTCTTTCAAAAATGATTGATATAGATTGTATGCCGCATATTCACTTCAGCTTGCTTTCCGAATTTAGTTTCTTTTTTCTGAACTCGTTAGTACTCTCTCAGCTTGGCTAACTCTTCCAAACTAAAAAGTTTTATTGATTGATTGATTGTATAGGGATAACCGGTGATTAATCTCTATCATATCAGAACATCCGTGATCCTCAAATCAAAAACTAATTCTTGAACTTCATACACTAAATGAAACAAATAATAAATCTTCACACACACTATCTGGATTAATAATTTAAGAGTTTTCTGTCCTCTTGTGAAGCAGGCAAACCTGGTATGCAAACTTATTTGACCCAGAGGAAAGCTTTTCGCTCGAGTCAAATATTCTCCTTGGGAAAAAAAAAGATTGCAATTTACGAAGCTCTTTTGCTTCGATGTGGCACAAGGCTGATTGAATGGGGCACCCAGTGAGACTCGAACTCACTTTTGCAGGTTTGCTAGTCAAGCTTGCTAACCATTACACTACCCTAGGTGCCCTCCTTGGGAAAAAAGATTCTTTCAGCGAGATTCTCAGAGTAAAACAAAAAATCAGTTGGAAGCCATCTTGCTGCAAGTTATTTGTAACTGTACAGATAATGAAAATCTTTGTTTCATTTTATTATATAATAAAAGTGTAATTTTTTCCTAAATCTACGAGTTAATAAGTTATTGTTTTTTTTTACCCACGTGCTTGGACGAGTCCTTATCTTGTTTATGATTGTTACGCTTAAACTGTTTTATTCTCTTGTCTTCTTCAGGTCTGTCATGAGTATCCTTTAAGAATGGATGTTGTATAAAAACAATCTACCTCGGTGGATTGTGTGTCTTTGGTATGAAACTAAACTTTAGCAGATGGTGAAGCTGTTGTTCTAAAGACCTGGTTAATTAAGGAGTATCCCTTCATTGTTATTACTCCCGGATTCACTTTGACTCAATAGGTAGTACCTGTCAGGTTCCCATCCATGGGTCAAACTGATCTATTTAAAATCAATTAATCATTCAATTAAACTATGTGGATTGAATAAAGAATTCAACTTGAAATGTTCATGCACCGTTAAAGGTTAAAGAGTTTAACTGTCGAAACGTTGTGCTGATTAAAACAACCAAATAAGACATTTTTTAAAACTTGCAACATTGATACAATATTAACTCTGTACGAAGCAAGATTTCATATTTTATCTGACGAAAACTGTCGGGGAGGCAAAGAATAGGCGGACTCTCCTTTTGAAAAATAAGAACTACGCCAAAAAAAGGGAGCGTCCTGGCTGGGGTACAAAACTGCATCTGGTGGTGAGGCTCCAGTTCTAGAGACCTGGTGACTGTGGTGTATCTATTCTTCACCATTATTCTTTGGTCCACTCTGACCTGGAGTGGTAATACCTGTTAGAGTCTCATAATAGAGCTGTTTTGATTTTATCGTTTGTACCGTTTACAAAAAAACTTAAGAAAATAACAACACAATACATATAGAATGTGGTTGCCGAACCTCTAGGCCTAAAATTACCCTTGTCGGTTTGACATGCCTTTACCATAAATCAAGAAAGATTTAGACGAAATTCCTTACACGTATTCAATGAAGAAAAACAAACATTAAGTTTTAAAATAAGCAAAGGAAAAAATAATATTATGCACAAATGTTTACCTATTATAAAATATATTTCTTATTATTGGAAAAAGCGAACATTGTCTTTTTTCGAATGTTCGTTTTAAAGAAACAAATATATTTTTATTAGTTTTCAAATACTTTTGTCCAACGTTGTAATTTCTATAACGAGATTTTGATAGCTTTCGTAAATATAGATATGATTTTTGTTCAAAAAAAGTAGTTTTCGGTAAATATTTGACGTGTCCATTTGTTTCTTTTCATCTGGGATCAACTTATATATTCCAGAGACTTTTAATCATTCGTAGTCCCAATATGAATTAAGGTAAAATAACAGAAATACAAAGTACTTAACTCGAAAGCTACGCTAGGAGATAAGGAAGTTGCTGTCGTGGCTCACCTAGAAAAGACGTTCATCTTTGTTTTTAATTTGTTTGTATAAAGCTGCATGGATCGAGCTGGGACCTATAAATGGGTATCTAGCCACGAACTGAACGAATGCCAACCGATTGATATAGGTGAAAATGTTCAGTCTTGCTTAAAACACAAAGAAAAAAGTAAGAAAACCAAGAGTAAAGAAAGAAAGGAAGGAAAGAACCACTTGTTTTTTTCCTTTTTTTTCTTCTTTTTTTCTTTTCTTTTTTTTTTTTTTTTTTGCTTGAATAATTATAATAAATAAATAGAAAAAGCCATCATAGACTCACCGAATTATTTTTTCTTCTTTATTTCCCCGAAGTGAGTTCAAGTCTGGCGCTTATACATTTGTCACAATCCACCAGGAACCACGGAACAGTCTACTCACGTTCGTTCATTCATAGATGCTTTTACGTGTTGGCTAGCTAAAAAGCTCCATCCATCCAGTCGTTAGTTAATAATACAGTTCTTTCACGTATGCGTGTAGTAATTTCTTGCAATAAGTTTGCCTGATTAGGAATAAATTAGACGTTACAAGCATTTCGTGTGTGTGTGTGTGGCTTTTTTGTATTCAATTGTTTTTACTCGACGATAGATTTTTAGTAAAGTTAATTCTTTCTATCAACTGCTACTACTACCACCATCATTACAATTTGTGATCATTATCACCATTATTATTATTATTATTATTATTACAGTTCGGTAATTTTATTATCGTAATTATTGTCATTGTAATTTTCGATCGTTAATAATATCATTATTACCCTTATTATTATTTTGAGGAGATTGCTACCACTTATTTTAAAATCATGTTGTTGGTAAATCGTTAAAACTGTTTTCATAAATCATTAATACTCTTTTTACATCCCATAATAATAATAATCGCAAAATATCAAAATACTATTTAATCCATTTAATAGCATAATCTGCGATTACCGACAATATTATTATCATTATCGCTGAACAAGGATTATTTATCTGTATTATTTCTTATAATTATTATAATTTATTATCATCATAGTGTCTATTATACATTGTAAGCCATTCACACTGTGTGAGTTCGTTTCGTTGCATAAAACATCTTTTTGATATCTGTCGCTCAAGATGATAAAAAATAAACAATAATTAAGGAATCGTTTAAAAGTGACGTTTGACTCAATGTACGTAAAACTTTGAAAGACTTTTCGGTAACAAAATAAATTCATAAAAATACTCAAGAATTTTCTTATCCATTGCGAATTAGTTTAAAATAGTTTAAAATAACTATTTTGTAGTAATTCTGAATTTGATTCGGTAATTATAGATTTTATTCAATCAATCTATCGATCACTATCAATCTAGAGGTCCCTGAAATTCTCATTATGCTTCTATGTACGTGTTCTTAATCTAGCGAAAACGGCACATTATACCGTGATTTTTATTAGAGCAATACGTTTAAAATGTTCTTAGAGAATAAACCTATTTTCAGTCCGATACATGGCTGAATGGTGACATTTATTTATTTATTTATTTGCGGTGGTGATGGGTGGTGTTGAACGTAATTTTCTATTCATTCAATTTCTTCATATAACAGGGATAATAGAGAAACACTAATAAGAATCCTTCCCTCCTTTCTGAGTAAAAGCACTAATATCATCACAAACCTCCCTTACAACGGGAACCCAATGGATTCACGGGTCGTCTAGTAGCCTAATAATTGAGTTTATTGATTTAAAAAAAAATGTATTTAATGAATATCATCAAATTTTATATATACTGATTTTGTGTCTTTAGTCTATTTTTCTCAAAAATCTATCCATTTTTTATTATTTTAAAGATGAATATTGCCCGCATATTTTCTGTGTATTTTTGTCCTACATAGTTTATTTAGTTTGGTTAAAATGTCTTTGTTTAACGGCATACCAACTTGCGTGGGTTATTCAATACCATAGCCATACTGTTTATTTTATGAGGTGACCTTAGACCAGACCACTGTCGTATAGTCAGAAGTGGATACGAAAAATAATTATTTTCTAAATTTAAGTTTGGCACAAGGCTATCATATACCCCCCTCCTCCGTGAGGATCAAGTTCACAACTCTGAAGTCATTATTTATGCGATCAGCTCGATAACTCTTACGTCACAATGAAAGAGAATAGAAAGAAGGGAAAGAGAATGTTATGTCAATCTTGTAAGTGGTTGAGAAGCTTTGCTTAGAAATTTTTTTGTACATTTTAATAATCATTTTGGGTCTTGTACCACATCTCGAAGCTTGATCAATGTCTCCAAATGGGAAATTCCCAATTACTTTATATACCAGAATAGTACCCACTTGCTTCTTATTAGGTAAACCTCTAAGGTATAACAATCCGTGTAAATAGCATACTAAATGAATTTAGGGGATCTTGTGAATTCTTGAACTGAGTATTCAATGCGCAGTTCCATTTAGTTATTTCTTTTTCATATATATATATATATATATATATATATATAGAGAGAGAGAGATGATTATCTCAGTCAGTCATCTGCAATTGAGTCAATGTGTTGCTAGTACAACTAGAATAACATATTAGACCAAGTACATATAAGAGTGTCGTTTGATATATATATATATATATATATATACATATATATATATATCCGAGTTCAAAACTCAGGCCAATCTAGATTTCACATCGGGATAGAACAGATATGAATCCAAATTTTCCACCGTCAGCTAAGATAACAGTCGGGCAGACTGAGCTCATTAACCTTGGTATGACAACCGATCTAGGAGAAGGAAAACTCTGAATTCAAACCTGTTAAACTCCGCTTACAAATTTACTTTACATTGTATCCTGCTCTTGCAGAGTGGTGTGTGTCAGTTCATATATATATATATATAAATCCTGTGGGACATGTGTGTTTTATATACACTAAATTAAACGATTGACTCGAGTACAAATGAGCGCTTAATTGAGGCTTTCTCAATAATTCGATCTACTAAATACATATTATCGATCCGTATTGGTAAAATAGCTGAATTTTTGCAGAAGTAAATTAAAGTAAGAATTCTAAATGCTCTACATAAGAATTTTCTAATTTTTGTTTTAATAATTTCATTAAATATTTTCGTCAATCCATACACACTTGTTAATCAATTCTTGTTTATATAAATAGATAGGTTAACCTCATATTCAATCTTATCTGAGAAAATGGAAGAGAATTAGTGTTTATATATTTATGACATTTCACTCTGTACGTGCTTCAATGTCAGAAGATGCTCATAGAACGTGAATCGTTAATAGTATATAAACATATCACTAAATTGGTCCTCGCGCTTTATTTATCCTATATCGACACATGTTTGTATTTATATATGTGTGTAATCGATGAGAATTATATAACCTGCTTTTAAGAACTAATACATATTTATAATTCATATTAATGCTTATGAATGTGAAAGTAATGGAGGGAGTGAAATCCTATTGTTGATTAAGTACGCACATTCCTACCATGTAAAAAAATTATCTAAATCGAAGATAGCGAGATTTTATTATTTATTCGAAAATTATCCTTCGAAAACCGATAATATTCGATAAGCTAGTTCTTCTGTATTGAAAAACTGTAACCTAAAATAAAATTGCACACAAACACACATTCATTAATTTCGGTTACATAGTTTCACTGGCGTAGAATTTGGTTGTAAATAATACAAAATCATATCCATTTTGGTGGTATGCGGTTCCATCAGAAATAACTAAAATTTGGTGTCTTTGGCTTACAAGAAATTAACTTATTAAAAAATGAAGTGTACTTATTTTCTCTCTGTCTCTCTCTCTCTCTCTGTCTCTCCGTAGTTTTTCTGGTGCAACTGCCCCAGAGTTTACTTGTGTAACCAAGGTAACGTAACGTGTCGTGTGTCTCTTCTAATACGCGACCATTTCACCCGTTATATTTTCATGGGTGCGCACACACATACACAAACACCCGTGTATTTTCGACCAGATATTCCTCCTTCTTGATCCTTTTTGATTCCATTTCACCCTCTTCTTTTATTTCTCGCTTTTCCTTTCTTCCTTGCTTTGTTTTTTGTTTTGTCTTGTTGTTTGTTTGCTTTTTTTTTTTTTTGTCTTTTTTTTTCTTTTTCATCTTTCCCTTTTAACTTTTCACCGCTTTTGTATTCGTTTTTATCTTCGATTCTCCGTTCTGACTCACTTTTCTTTAAGTGATATTCTCTCATTTACTATAACTTATATTCCTTTCATCTCTCATCTCTGTTATCCCTCTCTTTCATCTCTCATCTCTCTGTTATCCCTCTCTTTCATCTCTCATCTCTCTGTTATCCCTCTCTTTCATCTCTCATCTCTCTGTTATCCCTCTCTTTCATCTCTCTTTCTCTCTTACATATTCTTCTCTTTCGCTTTCACATTCTACTTCCTCTTTCTTTCTTCTTTTCTTTCGGTCTTTTCTTTTATCTATATTTCTCTTTTTCACTCTCTTTTTCTATCAATATCTTGTTTACTTAATTTCTCTAACATTCTTTCACCTTCATGATCATCTCTCCTTCATAATTATTTTTATTCTACTCTCTCTCCTTCACAATTATTTCCCTTCCAGTCATTTTTCTCCTGTCTCTTCTTCACGATTATTCCTCTTGCAGTCATTCTTCTCTTCAAGTCACTCTCTTTAACAATTATTTCCCTTCCAGTTATTCTTCTCCTGTCTCTCTTCACAATTATTTCTCTTGCAGTCATTCCTCTGCTCTAGTCACTCTCCTCCACGATTATTTCCCTTCCGGTTATTCTTCTCCTGTCTCTTCTTCACGATTATTTCTCTTGCAGTCATTCTTAACCTCTAGTCACTCTCCTTCACAATTATTTCCCTTCCAGTCATTCTTCTCCTGTCTCTTTTCACGATTATTTCTCTTGCAGTCATTCTTATCCTCTAGTCACTCTCCTCCACGATTATTTCCCTTCCAGTCATTCTTCTCTTCCACTCTTCACGATTATTTCTCTTGCAGTTATCCTTCTCCTCTAGTCACTCTCCTCCACGATTATTTCCCTTCCAGTTATTCTTCTCCTGTCTCTTCTTCACGATTATTTCTCTTTCATTCGCTCTTCATTCTTGTTTTGTTTCTCTAGTTCGCTTTTCTTTTTCAGCCAAACTCTCTTTCTCTGGAAAAAATAAATCTTAGACAAGATACAAAGATAATATAATAAATTTGTATACTGTTTATATGGCGTAATATCAGTTACATAAACGTAGCAGAAACATTGATTTAAAACCGATGATGGGCTAACCAATAAAATACCGCAAACCGTACTTGGAGTTAATCACTATTTGATAAACAATATTAACAATATTCATATTTCTCGACTTAATTTATTCTTCAGTAATGTTACATCATGGTGCTTACCAGATAATTACTTTAGGATTACAACTCTAAACGCTTTTGTAAAAGTAAAGTTGGCAACCGTGGTCGAGGGTGACTCGAATACTCCTTTATCAAGAGGTACTATTCCGAGAAGAGGGCGCTACTATATCCTCTAGTTTGCTCCACTTTACCCTTGATCCTTACCTTATTGTGCTGAGTGCTATGCAAGGCGGCATCAAGTACCATTTGTTGAGTCTTTAGTATGACTCGACCAGGGATTGAACCTTGGTCTCCTGGGCCATTGGTGAGCACTCTGCTCATGAGACAAACATAAATATATTGTAATTTTACTTACATCTTTGTACCATTTTCCCCATATGATTCAGTTTGTTAATTTTAAATTACTTCTACGTTTTTACTTGAATAAATTGGCTGCAAAAGTTACCCATATCAAGATATTCCGAGATTGGTGTAGATAGACATCGAAATATTAAGAAAATCAATTCGGGGTACTCTATCGATAAATTATCGTTTCCTTACATGTTTGTTAGAATCAACACCAACCCTTGTATTAAACAACAACAAAGCGTGATTCTATTGATTGCTAAGGTCAACCTTGCTTATAAATCTATCTTGCTAATTCGATTTATTACCTATCTTGATCTATATAATTCGTCTCAAAACATAGCGTTCGGTCCACAACTCTAATGATGAGTTGACAGTCAAATCAAAGCTCCAAGCGACATAATCTTAAGTACAGGAGTCGTTGGTGAAAAATACTACCTCTGTCCCATAATTGTTGAAACATTCGTGCATAAATTCCATACATTAAATGCCACGACTCTTATGGGACGAATGTTGTAACCCTTTTTTTTGTATCATAGAAAAATAAATAGGCAGAGTTTGCAAACCTTAATGCTATTATTTAGACAAATGTAGCAAAAATGATTGTCCTTTTGTTGCATTTGATGACGTTAATAGATGAACACGGGCCCTTTTTGTTTTGATTATATTTTTTTATTTGTATTCATTTCCTTTTATTTCAGGTTTGATTAACTTTCATTTCTTTGTTTCTTCCTGTTTTCTTTGACAATCTGAATAGCCTCACTGTCACACACACACAAAAAGAGTCTGCATATATATGTATATATACATATATATGTAAATTTTTTTGTCAGTCCAAAGAGAGAAAGAAATATTTTTAAATGAGTAGGTCGACAAACATTTTTTTAAAAGAAAATACGAATCTCTTCGTGGACCTACTGATTCTAAATATATATATATATATATATATATATATATATATAATGTACAAACAGACACACACCTCCATTTCTGTGTTTATATGTATCAGCACGTCCCCAACCTTTGATGAAAAATGCATTTACAAAATACTTACTTTCATTTATATTTTCTAGTAAACGTGAATATTAAATATAGACTGACCACAATAAAATTAGAATTTGGGATCAAAATGGAACTAATATATGCTCTCAAGTTATCGACAGACACACACACGTGTGTGTGTTTATTAATATGTCTGTAACCTGAGAGTAAATATTAGTGTTATTTTGATCCTAAATTCTAATTTCATAAAGATCAATCGATGCTTAATATTCCTGTTTACTAGAAAAGAGAATATGTTGAAAGTAATTATTTTGTAAATACATTTTTCATTAAAGGTTGTGGGTGTACTAATGCATATACGCACAGACATGTAGTTGTGTGTGTGTGTACATCCATATACACACACACACACATATATATATATATATATATATATATATATATATATATATATATGGGGAGGGTCGAAGAAGAATTAGGAAGATCTGATATTTAGGGAAAAAACTGACCGCTACCATTTTTTTTATGGTTATTAAATTTTTAAGTTAATAAAGATAAAATTACAATATTATGAAGGCGAGAAGAAATGTTTTGATTAAAAAATTAACGCCATAATTTAATTTCATGGTCAGAAATCATGTATTGACCAATAGACAAGTTCATCTAAAACACGAATGTACACGGTAAATACACACATATATATATATATATATATAATGCATACAGTTTTTCACTCTTTCTCCTAGTGTTATAACTTCCACTAAATAAGCAGAAACAAACAAACACTGCATTTGACGATTTGTCGCGCGTGTCCTGTAATATCTACCTTTCTGACCTCTCTCTCTCTCTCTCTCTCCCTTACTCTCTCCCTCTCCTTGTAATCTAATTTGCTTTCACCTTCTCTGTGATACCCTCACATGCTATTGCTTATCAACTCATTATTCCCCACTTACCACTCTATATTTTCTTTCTATTCATGCACGCTTTAAAACATTTCTTGATGTTCTCATCTGTTAGCTTTGTTTACTCTCTCACTCCCTCTTACACTTAACATCTCTTCTTTAGTGCGTCCCCTCTATAAGTCTCCTTTCTCTCCTTTCATATATATATAGATATATATATATATATATATATATATATATATATATATATATATATCTATCCTTCCCTAGCCTCCGTATGCAGTAGTTTTGCTAACCTGCTCAAGTCTTGCTCTCCTTAACTCTCCTTACTCTCCAACACTTGTATCTCCTCCCCTTATTGTGCCTTCATTTTTTCCAGCTCCCACACCCACTGTTCTCTCTTTTATAATCACCGCTACCACCACCACTGCCTCCGCCCTACCACTCCTGTGCTTTACGGTGCTTTTTCACTCCCGTCTTGGCCTACCAGAAGAGAGTATAAGCTAAAACTTGTTCGTTACTAGCTGTTATTCATTTTAATGTATTATTATTATCATCAGTTTTTCAGGGAAGAAAAAAAGCACACTCAGTATTCCATGGTCTGAGTTTGCGAAGAAACAGTATCACTGAAATGTTCGTAGTGGTCTCCTGTGAATCTTACGGACCCAACTGACTGAAAAGATAGTGGCTGCCTAACTGTTTTAAAACAAAAATAAGCCATCATGTATACAGTGGCGAACGAGAAGACACATTCGTATACACACTAACTCATAAACGCATACACAGATTCATGCACACACATACACACACGCACAAACAGAAATACACAAAGATACGAAGCCGGCAGGCTGTTAGGCCGACCAGCAGGTAGAGAGACTAGGCAAGGCTTGGGTAAAACGTGGACTTTGCCAGCCAAAGAAGATCCTTGCAAAAGCGACCAATCGGCGCTCACTGTGCTGCCGAGTGGGCGGGTCTCCGTGCTGTGATGTTTGAATTCATATATTCGAAGCTAAGACACTGTTGATTTAAGTACACTGCTTGTCAGGATCTGTTATAGTAGATTCACGAGCGGCTTGTCCGTCAGCCTGCCTGGTACATTTATCCGAAAATTACCTATAATCAACCGAAAAACAGGGCCCATGATGCTCAACATCGCAGGAAGTGTTGACGGTCTGGACCAAGATGTAACGGGAAAGTCGGCGTTCATGGAACTCCAGCAACAGCCGATGCCTCCAGGAATGGCCCACCCGGCCTACCCGATTCGATCTTCGTACCCAACTCACCAAAGTCAACATGAAAACGTCTTTTCCACAGCACAACATACCCGGCCATTTACCTACCCTTTTGCTATGAATACTATGTCGGCGACCACCTATAATCCACCGACTCATGCATTTTCTGTGACCCCTTATCAAACGACGTCTCCAACTCGTGAAGGTAAGATATACTCTGCCCTCAAGTACACATATTAAACACAATCACAAGGACTTATGCGTGTACGTATATGACTTACTTAAGTACATATACCATCGCATAAGACCAATTAAACTATAAACAAACAAATAGACATGTGTGCACCTAGTGGTCGATGTATGTTCATTGTTTATTTGTCATTTCAGCGAAAGATAATCTCGTCTACAGTCGTTTATATACACATAATCAGCTATTAGCTCCTTTATGGTAGAAATCAAATGCATGGAAATATAGTAATAAAACGTACTAAATATATTTTCTTCGTACATATATTTAGTCATGCTCATCTTTGAAAAAGGTGTCTTAATCTGAATAACATTATTATATAGACTTGATAAATTATAATAGATATTTCTTCATCAATGCAGTGTAGAAATTTAAAAACAAGTGATTAAATTAAGAAAAAATTGTCCGGGTTACTTTATAACATCAGAGCAGATATGAATTAAATTACTAGTTTTATTTTATTTTCTAATTTACTTATTTAGTGAATAAATCTTTTGGATTATCAGTGTATAATGTCGTGTTTGAATAAACAAGGATTTGTCAAATTTGTTGGTGAGTGCGCGTGTATAATATATACGCAAACTCATATGTAGACAGAGATATACACTTAAGTAGATGGTTTAGTATATTACATTTGACCATATGGTAACTAATTCATTTAAATGTATATAACCGAATTGGTACTTGAAAAAAAGCACTGTTTGTATATAAATCCGTTAATTGTTATGTTTTTATTACTAAGCAATAATATAATTATGTATAAGCTATATATATATATATTATTATATTATTATATAAAATGTGAGAGACAAATATGGAGAACGAAAACAGATATAACAGAAAATCGAAGATATAAGCAATTTATATAAAAGTGGGTGAGAGGTTTATGACGTGGGTAAATGAAAGGAATAGAACCGCGTCTTTTGTCCGATCATTTTTGTTTTCGTTTGTTTTTTATTTAGCTTTTTCTTGGTTCGTATGATACCACAGAGGAAGGAGTAGAAAAATTGTGGGGATAAGTAAGAGGAGAAAACGAAAGAAAGGGAGTGAAAGAGTGATTAGCTAAGTGGAAGAGTGGGTGAAAGAACTGCCCACCATGGATTTACTGGGGATTAGATATCGTTCATATCTCGTGAATTTGCAAAGACACACACACAAACATTTTGTTGTGTACATTTTAAAACTAATAGACTTCTAAATATTCGTTAGTTTAGTCTTATGTATTATAAATAATGATAATATATAGTATTTTTAGATTCGGATAAGTACATTTGCTTCTTCTTTTTTTTTTTTTTTTTAGACTGACCTATCTGTTTAAATCGCCCTGAAACTTTTCTACCTCTAATTTTTAAAAGAAAAGAGAACACGTTGGTCGACTAACCCAGGTCACATATGTAGATATTATGAGCATAAAATGGCCAATTCAAAACAGAATCACCACAAAGAAAAAGGCTTAAACTAAATTATTGGCTATTGACACTATCAAATCATCGACCTCTGAACTTTCAGCTCATTAAAAAAACGAGGTAATAAAAAGCGGTCAATGTTTATATCATTTGATAATACCTAATATAATTCCAAATTAAAAACAGGATTTATTTACAATTTACATAAAGATGAATTTCTTTTGGGTATATCTGCTGATTGTTTTAAATTCATTTGAATGTTGTAAAACAGATGTTATTAGCCAGTAACTTCATGAGCCATTTTACTACAGTATTATGCACAAGACACAATGAAGGCCTCTCATTATTACTGCCTTGTGCCAGATTAATGAAAATTAGTTAATATTTACATTGGAACAGTGATTAGCAAGTTAGTGTCTCTATTTTTAAAGTGAATTCATTCTTTACAGGGTGTCCCAAATAAGGGGATTCCACATTGGAAAGCAATAATTAGCTACATAGTCTCTCATAAAATTACTTGCAAAATAAAGTCTTATCCTTTCTGGGTTCCACACAACCATAACCTTCGACTAAGGGAAGTTTAATAAACATCACAAATATATAATGTTAATTCTAAACCATTCGTAAATATTTAAATAAATATATGATGTGTTGTTCAGGGGCTTGAATATTTCCATTTAAATTCCTTACTGTTGTTTGTATTAGATAAAGCCTTCTTGATTATCGTAAATAAACAATAAGAAGAGAAATACAAAGAGTATATACACCTTGAAATCAATTATAAGGGAGAATGCAAATTAGCAAATAATCGGAGAACCTAGTGTCTTGTGATATGAGATATTGGTCTGGGATAGCTTTCAAACCAGAAAATAAAATAAAATAAATTTAGGTAGAATATACATTTAAAAGCAGCTGTTCACAATGTATGCTTTGACAAAGAAATTTAACTTTGAATTTGTGACTAGTCAGAATAGTCAGTCCGTATAGCAGTGTAAGATAGACTCCACCAACCTAAATAGCCTTGAACGATATTTTAAATCTCGCATCAGCGCTAAGTAACAACTCCTAGAACAATACCCCACACTGACTCACACAGTAAACTGAATGAGGGTTACCTGTCCGTTCTTACCTGCACACTAACTCACACTCACACATATACGCTGAAGTACAGGAGAAAAAGAAAGAATTTGATTTATAGTTTCATTTTAAAAGTCAGTTTATAAAAATGTTTAGGATTAGTGTTTAATTTAAATCTATCTTAAAATAATTAATTTTTAATATAATCGATATATGTATTTCATAAATCCTTGTGAAAATAAATAAACTATTTACCTATTTCAAACTTGAATTAAATTCACTGTCTACCGAATTACATACGGTCTTCCCTCTCTTTACGTATATATTAAGAGCAGTTTTTAAAAATGTTATACCGAAAACATATTTAACAAAAAAGAAAAATAATTCCTTTAAACTTTCCCCCTCAATAATACTGAAATAGCTTGAAAAACATTTTAGAAGTTTAATAATTTATTAGGTTTGTTTAACGAGTTTAAATAAAAAAAAATGTTTTTATGATACCATTCTCTTAAAACATATTTTAAACTTTTTTTCAATACGTAAAATAAACACAAATAACTTCCACTCAATTCGCAATCACCCAATAAAGATATTTACATTTTTGTGAATCTTAACAAAATTAATTCAACTAAATAACACATTCTTTTTTCATGATTCGATATTCAGTCTCAATACATTGTGATACTCTTTATTGTAACAAATTAATAAAAGAACGGGCCCTGTCTTTTCTTATTTTGCTTAGTCGGGTGGGACTGTAGAATACACCAATTCCACCTCTTCAGAGGGGTGCGACCCCCCCCAACCCAACGAGTGTCCTGGATATGACACTAAACAATGTGATGGTGAAGTTCCAATGAAGCTGGAGTTTTGGGGAATGCGGAGTACCCCTTCATGGCCATTATTCCCAGGTCCACTCTGATCCGGAGTGGTAACACTTGATAGGGTCCTATCTATGGGTCAAAATTGAACTAAACTGTGTACTCATAGTAAACAGAATTGTTCAAATTAGAACTGTTGTGACATTTAACTGTTTGTAAACAAAAACTATACTTATACTAAATAAAATTGTTTGAAATAGAACTATTTGACTAAACTGAATAACTTGAAGTAGAAATGTTTTTGACAATTAAACTGCGTACTTATGCTAAACTGAATTGTTTGAAATAGAACTGTTTAAACCCAACAAACAGACTTTTATTATTGTTTACACGTAAACCTACCATTTATCAAAAAAGCTTTCTTTAACAAATTAAACAGAACCAATATTGATGCGTAATATTTTCAACTAATAAAATTTGATTTTTAATAAGACAAATTAAACTGTACTTAACGCATTTTTTTCTCTCTATTATAATCAATGAATAAAAAAAATCATGAAAAGTTTTCGAAATTGATAATTTTTTTTATATTAATATTCAACTCCCACTCCCGTATAAAAGTAAAATGATTTATTTTCGTAACAATTTGTTTTCTAACTGTGATTTACTATTTAAATACCTAAAATTAGAAACCTATTTCTAAACCCATTTTTGCAAGAGAAACGTTGAATTGTATTACGATTAAGTGAAATAGTAAACACCATTTTAATTTAAGACTATTTTTCTCTGAGTAATCTTAATTTTAATTTCAAATTGTGGTTGCTCATTTATTTAGTAAAATATATTATTGTTTATCAAGAGTTAGTTGTAAATTGCTATTTCAAATGTACTTGTTTAAGAAATAGGCAACTTTAATTTTATTGTATTTGTAATTTTTTGATAAGAATCGAAAATAATCAATTTTCGGAAAGAAGTTAAAAATCCATCTTATAATAGTTTTTTTTTTTCAATGAAAATAGAAAATGCAATTTGAATATTTTTAAAGTTAATTTTACTTACTATTTTTATTGATAAAAATCAATCAAATTATATTTATTGTCTCAAGAACAAATTGAAAATATTGATACAAACTTATTCAAGTATTTGTTACAGATAATAATTACTATATTTAAATGAATTGCTTGGTTTTTAACTATATAACAGGAATAAATTGAATATGTTAAAATATAATAAAAAATAAAACATTTATTTAACTATCTGGCACAATACATTTTAATTAACTATTTAAAAGCAATAATAAAATATGTTATTATTGTTTTTCTAACAATATCCTACATTATTTTGCTTAATTATATATTGGTAAAAGTCCAAATATATAAACATGAAAAATATGCGCGCACTTTATTGGAGTATTTTAGATGTATTGCTTAAGTACAGACCACGCTATGACGTGCCGTTCTTACACGACTGTTTCATATTAATAGATTGGAAATTTAGCATATATATATATATATATATATATATATATATATATATATATATATATATATATATATATGTGTGTGTGTGTGCGTGTGAGTATGCATAATGATAAAGTAGTATTTATTTTAGTCTTTTATTTACTATTTATGATCCAGTTATTTCCATAATGGTAATATCAGACGTAAAAACTAGCTAAATGGGTATTACTATTATTATTATTAACAATCGCCAAATTAATAGGATTTATTATTATTGTAATAAGGAGGAGTTACTAAGCTCACAAAATACATAAACATATTCACATTATATATTTTGATTATGAAACTAAAGCTTGGAATAGCAGCAGAAATAAGCCATCAAATAAATAATTGTTAAATAATCACTTGTATATATATATATATATATAAATGTGTGGGTATTGACTCTCCAATCAATTTTCGATAGATAAATTGTAATTATTCGTTCTTTTAAATGAAAATTATATTTCAGTAAAAATCTATCAATATATATTTGAAGTTAAATCTATATATCAGTAAATTTCACATTGTTTCCACACAAAATCGGCACATCACAAGGATTTTTATATTAGTCCAAAGCACTTAAAATTATTCAACTTATCGGATAATCAAAATTCCCATACGATTTGATAATTTTATAAGGTCTGGGTTTATGTTGATCGTCATTAATTTTGATTAACTAAGTAACCGATATAAAATAGAAACTATGGAATATTTATTAGAATCTTTCATTCCTCCGTAAATAGGAATATTAATATCGCCCTTGATAGTTGTTCCCACGGGAAACCAACGGGTTAAAGGGTCGTTAATATCTAAATAAAAACCTAGGAAGTATATCAATTATTCGCCCCTAACAAATATAGATCAATTATATAATACATATTTAAAACTATAGATATTTTCCTTACGTCATTATTAAAAGCTAAATATCTGTATTTAAAAAAAAAAAATTTTGGCATATTTGATTTAACAATTTAATAAGCACACTTACAAAATCCTATATGATAAAATCGATGCTGGGTAGTTGACGTTTCTTGTAAAAAATTTTTAAAAAATAAATTGTACAAAATAGAAACAAATACTAAGTAAAATACGAATAATCTTCAATTTTGGTTAAAACCCACACAAGTATATATATATATATATATTTACGGTGTATTTCTCGACCGTAGTGTGTTGGTTGGGATGTATCAGATGGTAATTTTGTTTAATAACTGAAGTTGGCGACCGTAGTCGAGGGCGACCCGAAGGCTCCGTTTTCAATAGCTACTACACCGAGGTGTAGAGAAAGGCGCTGCTCCTTTCCCTTAATTGCTCCACTTTACCCTTGATACGTACCTTATATTTCTGAGTGTTAAGCAAGGAGGTATCAAGTACCATTTTTAAAGTCTTTGGTATGACGCAACCTGGGATTGAACCAAGGTCTACCGGACCATTGGCAAACACTCTACCCATTAGGCCAATAATAATCAGAATAATAAAAACTGACTATGCCAGCGTATGTAACAATTAACGTTAACTAAAGTATTAGCAAGTTGATATTCAAATAGTGATGCTGAATATTATTGTCATTTTGTATGGTAAACAATCGAAGAAATTGTTTGCTATTACAAAAAAAAAAAAAACAAAAAAAAAAAACAAGCCTGATTCAACACTAGCGGTCACTCTCCTTTTTACATTATTTTGTACACTGAAACATTAAACCTTCCTTGATACATGTTTATTTAAAGGCTTCACAGATTTTTTAAAAAAATATTTCACACGAGAGCTTTAAGTAAAATAATTTAGAAGGTCTTTGTTTATCCTTTAACCAAACTTATTTCATAGATATATAAACATATCTTTAAATTTCTTTTTACATAGATTAATGATTTGTTAATTATTATACGTATAGGAATATATTCGCTCAGAAAATAGTTTTATTGCCCCAAAATACTCTATCCCTCCAAAATATTGAGCACTCTTCTTGCAATCGTTAAACCTAATATATATATATATATATATTATGCACTTACGAAAAAAGATCCGTAAATATATAGCCGGCTATAGTTATTACCTGAATAAATGAAATATATATATATATATATATATATATATATATATATATATATATATATTTCTCCTTTTAAAATTGCTAACATAGGCTCAGTGGTGGTTTTCGGTTTGCTCAAACTGAACAATATTACCATGTTTATGGCTAATCCAAATAGGCTCATCATCCTTTCACTATTAAATATAGTAGTAAAACTGGAAGCGGTCTTAGAAAAAAATCTGGCTATGTGTGGACACAGACAGCAAATAAATCACTTAATGAATAACTGACAAAACTATCGTGAAGTGAGTGACGGATATATGCTAGAACCCTTCACACAAACACTAAAATGTGAAAAAGAAGGGACTAGAACGGTGTTTTGTATACATTGTTTTGAATAATACGGACATTATTCAGTTCATCTTTGTATATGAAAGATTTTAGACGAAATCAAATGAATTAATATTTTTTAATATGAAGTCGATAAACAAAACAAAAACCATACATAGTGTTCATTATCGTTTTTTATAATACATAATTTATATAATCTCGGATTTGCTAACCCAGATATTTAAGCTGAATTTTTAAATAGTATTTTTTTCTGATTTAAGACTTTCTTTAATCGATTTCTGTTATCTTGATAACTCATTTGCTGAACTGAGTGACACTGAAGTAGAAAAGATATTACTAATGAAAAATATATAGGCCACGCGGTAGCTTAATAAACAAATCCATTTCAATGTAAATTCATCTTTCATTATTTCTATTGTAATTGTCTTGTAAATTTTCGATTAAAAAAAAACATCCGTATATGAATTCTTCCGCATTTGATTGAGTCTTCAGAATATATTAAATTCATAATATTCTTGATATCACTTAACAAGATTAACCTCTCTCACCGAACCAGTAGTTATTTTTATTTTTCGTTTTTTTAATGGAGGTATAAGACTTTAGCTTTAATTCTATTATTTACGTTGCGCGAAAAAAATAAAATTGTATATATTTTACTTACTTCATACGCTAATAACTACGAATATGTGCCAACGCATCTTTTTAAAGGAATTAATACCTTTTAGCTAATGTTAGATTTTTGTAGTGCTAATTAGTAAGCTTATCTTTAAGGCACAAGACCATTAAAAAACGGGTACCCATTGAGAATCGAACACTCGAAGGATGATTAATCTCGTTTGCTAACCTTTACAGTATATAGGCTTCCGTTTTATAATATATATATATATATATATATATATATATATATATATATATAAGTGTGTGTATGTATGTAGACTCCAAACTTTGTACCGGTTATTTCCACAGCACACACACACACAGTCACACATCCGTGCGTTAGTCTGCTCCTAACCGCTGCCTGTCGTCTAACCAATCACTATTGTCATTTATAAAAGTGACGTGATTAGTGTTGACAGTTATGGGTAATGGACAAGGAATATTCAGATTTAGACAAAAGAATCTGTGTATTTCGATTCACGCTCAACCTAACATCACCGTTGAGTATTTCAGTGTTTTTTTTTTTGTTTTTTTTTTTTATTATCTGCGGAGCGCGCATGAGAAAAAATGCTTCTTACATAAATTAGACATTTGTTTTCAAATATTTTTAATAATCTAAAAAAAAAAGAAAAGTCTTTAAAAAAATTAAAAATAAAGGCTTTCGCAAGACTAATATCAATAAAAATATAGATATTTAAAACAAAACTCTAAGATAAACATATTCAGAGGCTGAGGGGAAAATGTGTGTATCTTTACGTCAATATAAAATAAATAAATACACACACACACACACTAATAATTGAGAACGTGTTTGCTGTATTGGTAATAGCTTTCGGGTTCTTGTTTTGGCTACGGCTCAAATAAATTACTATCTTTTGGGTTATTATCAAAAATTTTAACCCGTTTGAAAATTGTCCCATAAACAAATGTTCTTAATTTTAAATTCACGTTTTAGATATTAAGATTTGAGCTATTTATTTCAATATAAGCTAAAGACAACCCCACCATATATATATATATATATATATGCTGATAAAACTAATCAATTTTATTCGAGAGATTAAAAACATACAATCCAAATCAAAACTAATCTTTAAATGCTTGGTTCGAGTATTTAAACCATAATTACAATTTTTATCAAGTAACTGTTCTCTATCTTAAAATTTTTTTTTTTCAATCTGATATGTTTATATGAAGTAAACCTACTTATATGGAGACAGACTTTTCCATTGATTAATAAATATTTTGCTATAAAACTACATGTTAGTTGTAAACTCGCTCAAAATAAATTTAACCAACTGTTAATCTAAACATCTTCATCAGTTGAGCCGTCATTGCAAATAAAACATTTCTTATTGGCAATAATGGAGCCCGGCAATGTATTCCACACGCTAATTCTGTAAGTTTTCTATTATTAATTTTAAATAGATATTTTATAATGGTGTTGGAGATGTAATTTTTAATGAGGGGGGTGGAAAAAGGACTTTTGGAAAATATCTAAGCGATACTTTTTTTAAAGCGGGAAAAACTCTTACGATTTAAAAAAAATTATGAATATATATTTGGAGTTATTTTGCCTTCTCGCCCTTGTTAAGTCTTTTCTTTTTGGAAACTGTTTAAAAAAAATGTATTTGTTTATAAGCGCTGAACTGAAAAGGACTTTATTTTAATTATTCAAATATTTATGAAAACATTGTCTATTATAAACAAACAGGTAATTATTATAATCCAATATTAATAACTAGTGTATATATATATATATATATATATATATATATATATATACAGTGTTATTGTGCAATATGTAGGTGACAGGTTAACCTTTTTTTATCTACACAGTTGAAACAATCTCAGAGTTTTGCAAGCAAAAGAATACGACAATCCAGATAAAAGCTTTAGAAAAACGAAATAAAATACTTAATGAAGAAAAAAAATTGCGAAATTTGCTGTTACTTGTTCTCCCGTCAGAAAATTGTACTCTGAATGCTCACATTCTACATACAACAATTGAGATAATAATTATTACAAATAATATTTGAAATCTATATTTATGAAATATTTTGGTTTCTTTTAAAAATATTTAGTATATAAGGGCTTTTTACTTAGTTATAAATATTAAGCAAAATGGTGGATAAATCAGAGTTGTCGCTAATAGACTTTCTTTTTAGAAAAATGATCAAAGTTAGACAAGGAAAATGTAATTCTAATTGTTAAATAGAATCTATTAATTATATTAAAAATCGTTCACAAAACGTATATCTACGTAACCTTGGAGTTAAATTAACGTGTGCGTCAAAAATTACCACCTTATTCTCAGAATATTCGACTTGGTGAAATTCACTTTTGTAAAATATGGAATATGATTTACATTTTTCTATTAGAATTCTTTGAAACAAGTTCTTGATCCTTGCTGAATTTTGGGTATAATGGGGTTCGAAAAAGTGCTCACAGATTCTTAGCTTTAGACGAGATAAAATCGATTTTTCCTGCTTTCACGTCTGTTTTTGCATTAAAAGTTAATCTAATATCACTTTAGATAAGCAAATATGTATTTAGATGAAATAAATGAATTTAATTAAGATAAATCTATAAGTAATAATTCAATATTATATTTACATTTATTTGTCATGTCTTATATTTTCTTCGATGTCTAGTTTGTGTTTTATGATTTTTAGCTTAATATCAAAGTTCTAAATTTTTAAACATCGTAGTTGTAATATTTTTTTTTTAAAATCTTGTAAAGTTTTGATTCATCAGATCAAATCTAATCAGATATTGATAAATAAAAGTAGAACTCTGTCTTCTTAAAAATGATTAATTAGTATAAAAGTAATGTTTTATAGACACTTACTAACATGATGAATTAACACGTAATAAATATTAGTGTTTTCTTTATAGTGAAGTGTAAAAGAAAAAAACAAAATGGACTATATTAAACAAAAGGATACTGAGTGTAGATACAGTTTTGAGCACGACTTGTACTCTTAAGGATTTTTTGTCATTTTACACTTGAAAACAATACTATTATTATTTACACCTGTATATCATTAAAAGTATTTATTTTACATAAATAAAACTGTCATGTCAGCAGGTTACTTAGATCTGTCTCATTCACACACATAAATAGACCAAACCAAACAGATAAGTAAATACCAATTAGTTTGGTGAAACGTAAAGTTTAATTCATAATTATTAAAATAAAATTAACCCAAATCTCTCTAATGTTTATGAAGAAAACTTTCGTTTTGTAAATGAATTTTCTTATTGTCTATTAGAACAATTAAAATAATCGTTAACATAACAAATACCGAAAGTATTAATGGTCTTGATGATGTTAACACAACGTAAGGGAGAATGAATCAGCCGAAACATTAAAATGAAGATTATGAAACAGATCTTAAATTTTCCGGACAATTTCTTATATATAAATATTCTTATAGGTTTAATTTCTGTTGCATGCTTAATGTATATATTACGCAAAAATGCTTTTGTCAAGGTCGTCTGAATTGCATGTCTATATTATTATAAGTGTACAGCTTTCAGATAATTATAGTACAATAAATATATATATATATATATATATATATATATATAGTATGCATGTTTGTAAGTTCGTGTATCGTTAAGCGTGATTGCCTAATGTCATGTTCCCTTGTGTATATGTATGTATCTTTGTATGCATCAATATCAGCGCTGAGTGCAATGTATTATATATTATAATTGTCTTCTTTAGTTTCTTATCTATTATACTTACATTAGGGTAACTTTATTGTCATATGTCTTGTTCGTTTGTCTATTTAAATGTTATAAACTGTCGTATATATCTTTTGCAAAAGTTAAGAACTTTAAAAAAAAAAAAATAAGAGAAAAATAAAATAATGCATGATCAAAATCATAGTGCATGTAATATACGAATAAATTAATATGATTTTAAATTATCATTTCACAACTCGTATGTGTATATGTAACCTTGGTTCATATATTGCATGAATTATTGTCAAGTGAATTAAAAACGAATATCATTAAAATCTCTAAGAAACAATAAAGCCATATATTGATTTGTACGATACAATATTGATAAGAAAATTTCCATATAAGTATGGCCTATAAATTGATTACTGAGGACAATAGTTATATTTATATATATATATATATATATATATATATATATATATATATATATATTCTTTATTCTTACTTTTTTAGTAAATTTTACTATTTGTATTAATCATTGCTAATGCATGTGTATACACGTCGTTTATTGAAACTTAGAATGTTTAAAAAAAAAAAACTTGCATGCATTTGAAGACGTGATTTGCATGCATATTAATTAATAAACAAGCTTTGTGTATGCATGTGTGTAGCTATTCATACGTGCACGCATGTATAAAACAAAAACTCCCTTCCTAAACAAACACACACACACACATACACATACATACATACATACACGCACGCTCACACTTACCTTCAAAAGAAAAAAAAAACTACCCTTTCCCACCCCCCATGATCTACCTATACAGATATATACATATATACCTACATATACACACCTAAACTTGATTTTGTCCTGCTTAACATGGTTGTTCTCTGATTCCCTGCACTCATGTATAGGATGTACGTTTTATTTCCCCACAGAGAAGACTCAGATGGAGGAGCAGTTGAGAATCAATGGCAAAGGAAAGAAAATGCGTAAACCGCGGACTATATACTCCAGTCTGCAGCTTCAACAACTAAACAGGCGTTTTCAGCGAACACAGTATTTGGCCTTACCCGAGCGAGCTGAATTAGCCGCTTCCCTTGGCCTCACGCAAACCCAGGTAAACAAACACTCCATCATATCAAATAACTTATATGTATATATATATATATATATATATATATATATAAATTTGACATATGCATTTACGAGGTGCTACACAAATTTCGGGCAGATGTAGAAGTGAAAAAAGTTATTTTCCAAACATCTTGTTTTTAACAACTGCATAACTATTCCCCTTGGCCAGTATAAGTCCTTTGTAAAAATAAAAAATTGCAGCTCAAAAAGGTTAGCGTCAAAAGTCCGTACGTTCAAAGTCCCTGAACGTTTGGTAGGATCTCGTATGTATATGATTAATTAGACTTTTTTTTCCGGATCTCATATTTCAGATAATAATTTTGACATTTATCATTCGTGAAATAAAAAAAAACAATCTTGTGACAATTATCTTTTTATAACTAAATTATAAACAATCTGAAAAAAACTTAATCTACGGCTGATATTATTATAGGTTCTATGTTACAAAACCACATTAGCGTCAATTAAATCTAAAGAAAAACAATGTTTTTAACTTTTTAAGACAACTTTTTACCGTATATAGTCATGTATTGGTCGACCGAAGATTTATACTAAAAAAATCAGTAAATTTATGGAGTTAATTTTCTCATAGCCAAGGTGGTATTTTTTATCCTTTCTGTTGTTTGATTTTTGATTTTATAATTATGTTTGCCGACACCTACTTTTTGGGTCTAAAAACTTAGACCTTCAAAATTTTACCTTTTAGGGAAGGATTTTTTTTTTTTTTTTTTTTTTTTTTTGCAAAGGTATTATTATTGTAAATATTCATAAATTTCAATTTAGATATTTCGTGGATATATATGTGTGCGTGTGATTATTTATTTTATTAAAGTGTGATTGATCTTTCGGCCTCTTCAGATTGTAAAATATGAAGGAGAAATAATTTGAATATAAATGGCATGTGTATGTAAAAAAAAAAAAAAAAAAAAAAAAAAAAAAAAAAATTATTATGGAGAAAAAAAACAACCAAAAAAGTGTATAACCATCAAAATGTTGGTCCTTAGACATATATGTATCAGTCTTTCTCATTAGTTTTACATTTTAACTAAACAAAGTTATCAATATGGAAGTCGATGTCATTATTTTGCCTAAATATTCGGGCATCGAAATTCGCCATATACTCGTGTATATACGATAGTTTATAATAGAAATACGATACTTTAATACATTGAAATTTTCAGAATCTATGAAATTTCAACCCGGTTAGATGTTAACTTATATAAAAACGAGTAAATGGTCATAGTGGTACATATTTCTCTTTTCCATAAAAATTTACCATTAGGAAAACTGCTTGAACGTTACGCTAAAATGATTACATCATTTTAGTGTAGACAAAAAAAAATGAAGTCCATTCTTTCTCCATAAAAGGAAATATATTTTTTATTTCTTATATTGTCATTGATATTACTTCGGAGTAGAAGGTGTGAAACTCCTGAAAATCGTTTTTTACCTATTTTAGAAAAAAATAAATTGTTTATAATTAACACTAATTTTAGGAATTCAGTTGCTTACAGCTTTAATGGAGACGAACGTAATTTTAAGATTATTGAAATTGTATCATAGTTTCTATAGTGTTTGAATACATAAAAAAATCATCTATTATATTGTTTGAAGTTATATATTTGGTACAAAATCTAATGGTTTCTATTATGAATATGTCTTCTATATAGAAGATTGGATAAAAACCAAGTCCGCAATCTGACGTGTTTTAATTAGCCGAAAGTTAACTTCTTTGATGTTCAACACTATTAAATGAAATACAATTAATGTTATTGTATTAAGAAAATAAGGAGTTTCATGTAAAATAAATTCTTTTTTTTTTTCTTTAATAGGCCCAGAATTATTGAAATACCGATCTATGATATATCTGAAAATATATTTTCAATATTTCTGTGCTGCCGATCGACTATATACAATATAACTTTGTTTTAAAATGCACATGAATATTTAGTTACACAAATAAAACATGGTCAGTTGAGTTTTGGTAATCGGTTTGAAATAATAATCTATTACACACACACACACACACACACACACACACACACACACACACACATATATACATATATATATATATATATATATATATATATATATATATATATATATATATAATTGTCATCGACAGACTGTTTCGTTGTATCACAACTCTTGTGCCATATCCTGCTAGTGCGAAGAAGTTGGGATATATATATATATATATATATATACCAACTTCTTCGCACTAGCAGGATATTACACAAGGTCATTTTTTTTTATGTAGTTTAACTTGTTTGAATTTAGTTTTTCTCCACATAGACAAGGTTAAAAGCCTGATATGCCCTGCTATTTACCCATAGATTGATGGGCATACATTTCACAAGATTATTACTGCACAGAGAAACGCAAGCAGTCGCGTACAGGATTTGAACTTTGCTTACCGTGTCCATTTCTTACGGCAATAATCATTATACTATGAACGCCTCCTATATATATATATATATATATATATATATATATATATATATATATATATATATATATATATATATAATGAGATAATTTTGCTTGTAACAAAAGTTTGTAAAATTTCGTGCTTTTTAATTTTTTAAATATATTTTGAAATACGATACTTTCGTAAATTTGTATAAAACAAAAAAAATACCCCCACTTTTATTTTTAACAATAGAATTTCGCACCAAATTTACTATTGCGAAATATTTTATTGAAAGAATAGTAATGATTTATACTCTATTTCGATATTTAATATTTAAAAATTACTGAATCGCTTTAAAATATATAAGATATATTTCACTCAGATAATTTTTCCCTAAATTAGCATAGTTTTTTCTAATGTTAGATATTTGTGAAATGTATTAAGTTATATGTAAAATTATGTACAATGTTTTTACTAATCTAAATATGCAATGAATCATTATTTTTTAAATATACCGAGTGGCTTTTGTTTTATCATTTGTGTATATAAAACCTATCCACACTTATATTCGTCTTGGGGTGTTAGGTTACACTTGATTTCCTTTTGAAAGCTCTCTTTCTTTTTCAATGTATTCTTCTCCCCCTCGAACAAATATTTCGGTTGTTTAAAAGGAGCAAAATCCATTAGTAACAATGAAATCAATTAATAATATTTTCATCAAAGCAAAATTAATCATTTACTTTCACGAAGTTGTAAAAACTACGAGTTAACGTGAATTATAATTATTTATCTATTATATAGATGTTTCCTTTTTTTTTTTTTTTTTTTTTTTTTAAGATCAGTAAGATAAAATATTTATTTTTAAAAAGGTTAGCTTAGGAATGTATGGGTGGAAAATGGGTAGAAAAATTGTATGGATTTCGAAAATCATCTTTCGAAATAATGGTATTTACGATTCTCCCAAAACTTGACCATACATGGAAATTATACAACTGGAGTCTTTTTTTTTTTTTCATTTTATTTTACAGTATTATTATTATTATTATTATTATTATTATTATGATGATGATGATGATGATGATGATGATAGCAGCAGCAGCAACACCCTGTCACTTTTATTTGTTGTGATTATTTGTGTATAACACGCACCTCTAAATTTGGGCTTCGAAATTTTGGTAAAAAAACAAACAAACCAAAAACGTATTTTTTATATAATACTCACTGACATTTTAGAATTTTTACCATCTAAATTCTACATTTGTTCAACTTTTTATCCGGCTCGCACAGAATAAAAACAAAAAAAAAATTGTAATTTGTTTTGAAAGAAAACATTTACGTAGTATTTAGAACAAACACACGAACATATTCCCACAAAAATGCAACAAGCTTGTAACAAAAATAATCTTACTCTAGAAGAAAGAAAATTATATACGCGTTCTACTGGCTATTTCTCTGTAACGACTTGAAACAAATATTTATCACACAACAAATGTTCATTCATTTGGATCTGGAGTATAGCTTATACCGTCCTGAATATGGTGATGCACCTAGCCGGATAAAAAAGTTAATACCTAGTCCTTACGTATAATACGCTCCTAACTTTTATGCTTGAAAATGTGGGGAAAAAAGCACGTTATACATGAATAATTGCGGTATAAGGGATGATTGCGTACAAAAAATAGGAAAAAAAAAACCTGTTCACGTCTTGCCGATGTTTGTAGATTGTCACATCATTCTTAAGCTATTCTTTTTACTATATTGTCTTTTAATGTTTAGAATCTTGTACAATTCCTCTGTTTTCTTTTTCATCTGCTTCCACTATAGCAACAACTACTCAGTTCCCCCTCTCTCTAACACTTAACTTTCTCTCTTCACTAAATCCTTTCTCAATTGATCAGCCTGTTGATATCTGCTAGAATCCCATTCTTCATCACTCGTCGTTCGGGAGATCACTTCACAATGAATTCCCTTTTTCGTAGACAACACCTTGTTTTAACATCTCTTCGTCTTATTTGCCTCATTTCTTCACTGTTCAATAGATACGTTTGTCAAAGATTTGTATGTGTTTTTGGTTTTTGTTTTTTTTTTATTTTCATAGCCCCACCATTGCTCTCATTCACACACACACACACACACACACACACACACACACACACACACACACACACACGTATTTTATTGTTGCTTAGGATGTTAATGTCGCTCTTGTTAATTTGTATTTCGGAAGATGATGCGGGAAGCTGTGAATGAACACAAGAAAATAGCACAATGCATTTGATTTCCCCCACGTCTGTTCATCATCGCCGTCATCATCAGAGTATAGACAATAAGGAGAGCAATTTTGGGGTACTCGAATGGGAGCAATAATGCAAGGAAAAAAATCCCGGAAGATCGGATTCTGTACTTTCTGATAGTCTTGATTCTCCATCCCAAAATCATGCATAATATTTGTTATATGAGGAAAAGTAAAAAAAAAAACAAACAAAATAATCCAAATTTGATAAATTTATTATGAAGATCGATGTTGCGACTTTAAAATCGTGAGAAGTGTAGTTAAAATAGGGATGGATGTTTGATGAAAAGGCAAGAGAAAAGAAAATGTGTGTACAAAAAGAAAGAATTTACAATCCTGAAGAAGGTTATTAGAACCGAAACGTTCAAAGTCGACTTTCAAAACAAATTCATCAAATTTGAATTATTTTTTCTACTTTCTTCATACTTTAAGATTTACTTTCCTTATTTGCTTCCGTATTTTTTATACATATATCATTTTCATGTGAGTATAAGTATACGCTCGCAGGGCCGTGTGTAATATATATATATATATATATATATATATATATATATATATATATATATGACTGTTTTGTTTTTGTATCAGCTTTTATTGCATCCACTGTTCTGAGTGGCATATTTCTATCGTATATGCTTTGATAGTTTTTGCTATCGGATTTTCAATAATTTCCCAGGGTATATTTGGCTGGTACATTTTTAGGGATCTGTGTAGTCGTTATTGCCGTAGGAAATGAACACGGCGATACGAGTTCAAATCCTGGACGAGGCTGATTGCATTTCACATAGCACTAATACCCTTGGGAAAGGTATGAATCCAATTATTCTCCCTCCAGCTATGGGTAAATAGTAGGAGAGACTAGGTTCTTCAACCTTGGTGAGGCAACTAGTCTAGGAGAAGGAAAACTCTGAATTCAAACCTGTTAAACTCCGCTTAAAAATTGACCTTGTGTCATATCCTGCCCGAGCGGAGGGTTGGTAAATAGGATCTGTTAATCTTTCCGATGACTAACTCTCCAGCTTGACACCAGCAACAGTCTGGACAAGCCAATCAAACCTGCAAGTAAAGATGCTTTGAATTCAGTTTTTCTTATTCTATTCCAATTAGCTTCCCAATTATTTCTATTATCATCATCCTTATCATTATTATTATCATAATTTTGTGTATGATATTTTTTTAAATAAATTTTAAAGGTAAGATTTACACTCGTAAATTTCATGTTAATGTATTAGATGTGTCGCAACATTGAACATAAAATGAATCCCTCATACAGTACCTTCATTCAAGCATTTCTTCCTTCGAGTCGTCAGTGTTTTTTTTTTTTTTTTTTTTTTTTTTTTCGCTTTTTTGTTTTGACGATGAACTTTCGAATTTCGTATGTGTATATATAGGACCCAGATGAGTGTTTCAACAACATTAAAAAAAAAATGAATAAACAAAAAATTTTAAATCCAAGTGGGTAACACAATAGGTAACATTCTTCTGAAACAGTTTGGAAATGTATGCACTCAGCGCTAGCATCGTGGGGGGGGATATCCCTTGTGTTATAATCGATGCAACAATCTTCTAAGAGAGTCAGTAGAAAACTTATATAATATAAATTTCAAAATCTGATTTATCAATTTCGATCTCTGACTAAAATGAAGTTAAAATAAAGAGATATCTGACATCGGCAAAATTATTGTTTCATCTGCTCGATCATAGATAATATTTTTAAAAATTATAAACCTGTAGCTGGCTGGTCATCTCTCTCTCTCTCTCTCTCTCTCTCTCCTTCCTGGCATCAGTAAATAGATTATTTTTACTTGAATCCATATATTCATTATTTTTAATATTTTGATAAATCTTTTTGGATATTCCTTGATTTTTGAAAAAAATCTTATTAGGATTCAGTATTTATAATCAAGCTTTGAAATCTAGTTCACTTCTCTTTTAAAATTGGTTATTTCGTTAGATTATATAATCTGGAACTTCTTATATTTATCAAAATCTTTGAATAGAGGAAAGAAACTGACTTGTTCTTATACGTGTAAAACGAAATTTAGTAAAATGCAATGAAAAATTGCATTCTGTCGAAAGCCTTTTTAAAATCTAATTTTTATTTATTTTAAAATATGGTATACAAGTGTATTGGTAGGACAACTTATTTTAAGAGACACAGCTATAAAATATATATATATATATATATATTAGTTAAAATAATTCACGTATCAAAAATGTCTTTACTAATTTCTATTTTGAATTCTTCGTTTTTAGTTGAATTCAACATTCCATTTATTAGATTTGATCTTTTAGAACCTTTCGTTTTGAAAATATTTTGTGGAAAATGATTTTCTATATATTTAGTTTGATTAATAGTTACGTACAATGATACAGTAAAATGTGGATCAATATTTATTCCTGTATCAAAGGAGATTGTGGAAAAACAAACATAAATGAATTTTATTTATTGTTACATTATGTTCTTATTGATACAAATATGTATATTCTAGCTCGTGTTTCTTTAAAGATAGAAAAAAAATGAACCCTATATAAACTAGACTAAAATTAGCCGAAGTAATGCAATTTATCAATTTTTAATTGTTGAATCTCTCTTATACACAATTATACAACGTACACATATTCACATCCGATCTTATGGATACAGCATGATTATATATATATATATATATATATATAGTGTGTGTGTGTCTGTGTGTAATGAGGGAATAAACAAAAGTTATGGGAGACATAAATAGAAATATTGAGAATGAGGTTCTTTAATTTCTGAGGTTGGAGTGGTTTTGAGAGATTTGCAAAATATCAAGCGAGACACTGACAAAATACAATGTAATGAGATAGTATACAAAGAATAGGGTGAGGGGAGCGCTTCAAGTATTAAATTTCTTCACAGAAAAAAAATTAGATTGAGAGTGAGTCTCTGTTTTATTGCATGGTGTAGATATTTCGGGGAATGGGTGAAATATTCAGTTAGATAATGGAAACTATATGTACTTTGAAATACGACTAGATTGATCAATCTATTCGAATTCCCTGAACAATTTGATTACACACACACACACACACCACACCACACCACACCACACTAATCATAAATGGAGACCCCGTGCCATAAGCGAGTTCGTACTAACACATTCACATTCGGACAAATACTTCTGGAAAGGACATGAACCCCATTACTCCCCCAAAAATAAAAGCAAGAGATATAAGTTCTACGATTATTCTTTAACAAAAATGGCTTTGGCATTAAATGACCCACGAAGTTTGGTATGTCAGTAAAAAAACTAAAAGTCATATTATTTAACATTCTAAAGTCCACGACAGCTGTAAGAAAACAGAAATACATAAAGGTGGAAATATACGTTTTCATTATTAGGAACTACCTTATACATATATTTTCCATCTCTTTTGTACATTTTTTTAAGAATAATATAAACTCCACATTTGTATTTCTTAGCTTTTTTTAATTATTAAATAGATCATTAATCAAATAGGGTCAAAGTTTGACGGTTATAAAAATATAAAGAATTAAAAAAAAGATGGGGCGTGTAGTGGAAAGGAAGCAAAAAAATCTACATATAAACACACGGTTGAAAAAGGCATTTCATAAATGATAACAAGCCCTAAGCAAATTTTCCCTGACGTCTATTAACAATACCAAAGCTTTCGTCGTCGTCATCATCGTCCGCCGTCGCTGTTATCGTCTTGCGTTGATTAGCAAAAGTGTATACTAAGTGTATGCTCATACGTGCATGTGTAAGTACAGGTGTACAGTTCTGCATAGATAGACATGGTAATGGAATAAAATAGACTATGCCTTTGGGTACATAGAAAAGTGATATTTGCTTACTTTACAAATATACAGTGCTATGTTTTTCACTGTTAATTATATTTATGAGCCGACTTCGGAAAATAGATACGTACGCGTTTACACACACACACACACACATAAAGATTATATATATATATATATATATATTATCTTTAAGAAAAAAAAAACCAAAGACCGGTTAATTCATGAATATAAATTTATTTCGGTCCTGTATTTTCAGTTTTTGGTGTGAACCAAAAAACATGAAGAAAAAAAAAAATTCTTTGATTTAATTTTTTTCCTTCATGTTTTTGGTTCACACCAGAAACTGAAAATATAGGACCGAAATAAATTTATAATCCTGAATTAACCGGTCTTTGGTTTTTTTTTTCTTAAAGAAATATTGCTCTGTAATAAATTACATTGAGCTCTCTACCAGGAAAATTTAAATGTTCGGCTTTTGAATGATTTTCTTGTCCTGAGGGAATTACTCCAAACTTTTAAACCTGACCAAATATTACCTATATATATATATATATATATATGGTCGAGAGAGATTTTGACACCACTAATGACAACAGGGTCTATACTCCAAATATTTATCAATAGTTTACGCACACTCTGATTGAAAAAGAATATTGGGTGTGTATATAACCATACCTGAGCAAAAACAGCACATCGTAGCAAGGTATCTATCAGAGCAATAGATATAAAATCCTCTACTTTATATAAAATTAAAAATGAAATAAATTTTAATGCAATTTCGAATTTAATTTTCTAAAATTTTTTGGAACTTGCAATTGCGTTAAGTCCTTTTTAAATAATACAAATTCGCACTAATATATATATATATTTCGAAATTCAAGAACCGGTGTGAACTAGGCATTCCGATAAGTATTTACGATGGTCAGCTTTGCAAAGTTTGTTAAATACTATGTTGCATTTACACACATACACACGCACATATATATATATATATATATATATATATATATATATATATATATATATATCATCATCATCATCATGTCGTGCCGCTAGCACAGATATCCCTCCTCCTCTCTCGCCACTTTTCCCTATCGTTCATCTCCTCTGGCAGGTCTTCAGGGCTACATCCCATATCCTCACATTGCTGCTGTATGTATGTTCTAGCTGGTCGTCCTGCTTTTGCTCGACCATATGTGGGGGTCCATAGGAGTACATCACTTATGAGCTCGTCCTTGCTTCTCCAACAGTGTCCTGCGTGTCTGGTTCGTCTAATTTGGATAGTTTTCGTGATGCGAGATTATATATATATATATATATATATATATATATATATATAAAGTTCGTAGCTTGATTATTAAAACAGAAAGAAAACCTTCACACAATGAGTTCTTTATTAGGATTTCCTAGTTTTTTTTCGCTGTGAATTTTATACAATGAAAACTCATTCGTGTGTACGAGGCATAAAATGATACTATCTTTCCTTATATAGGATTGGATGTATATATGATTATTCTTTAGGCTCTGAGAAATTCTACATATCTTATTTTATTCTTAATGTTCTCCACACTTGCAAAGGCTTTTGAAATTATGAGGCTGTAGTTTAATTTGTTTTTTTTCTCTTCCCATTACATACATACGATTATATATATATATATAAAGGAATAGAAGTCTGCTTGGTAATACTTTTCTAACATTTTTCTTTAGAATTTTAGTTTAAACACAAATCGTGAACCTATAAAAACACAACTTATTTTCAACAAAACTAATATATTATCAAATAGAGGGGAGAGAAAAAGGTTGACTTATATTAATTTATTTCGACTACATTTATTTATCCCCCAAACATACATAGCTAAATCAAGAATACCGTTTTTCGTAAAAAAAAATAATTGCGTCTGATACGTTCTTATATTTAACCTCTGAACTGTATGCTCAGAAGTGTTATCAATTTGTCTCCACTTCGACTGTTGAATATATTTAATTTTTGTATTAGAGGAACACACGCGCCCAGTCTTGTTCTCTTGCCTATCGGAGATACATAAATAAACGTTATGCCAATAAAAAATATACTAAAGTGTAAGAATTTTTAATATGTATACATAAATATTATACACACACACACACACACACATTTTGAAATAGTGGGGGTATATATATATATATATATATATATATATATATAAGTACAATTTGATGGAGACTCAAACTCGGTTAAGTTGTCATAATAAATTTATTTTGGCTGAGAATAAATAATACAATACTCTCCGTCTCGTCAGGTGACTATTTACATGCTTCTCTCTCGTCGCAGAGTAGCAAATGTGGAGTTATAGTTCGTATTCAGAAGATAAAAGAATAATCCACACCTACTCTCCTTGGACACTGAATGGATATTTAAATATATATATATATATGTATATATATGAGAGAGAATTATTTTTGTTCTTTATTCATGTTCGTTTCTAAAAGGTTCTTTGGTTTTTTTCCTGTTGTATTTTCCTAAACTAAAATCCTATTCATTTGAGTAAGAAAAAAAAACTCTTCGGATTTCTTCAATTTCTGGAAATATAAATTGATTTGGTTAACACTCTAAAATAACATTGATCACATTATTTTAGTTTTATGCTATTATTGAAGCTATATCATTTATTATCGTCGATTTATAAAACACCGAATATCTGTAGAAGAGTTTACTAACGTTTCACATCGGTTATATTAGTAATATATTCGAATGGTTTATTACACTTATTTTATAGGCTTAAAGAGAAATAATTTTGCTGTAAGACTAATTTTTTTTCTTTTTATCCTTTTATTTCCCACGTTTTCAGTTAAGGAATTGATTTCATGTTTTCAACTTTTTTTCTAATATTGCTTGCATTAAGAGATATTTTTCTTCCTTAAAATTCCAATTACAATCAGGTTTGATTTATTTCGGAATTCTGCCGAAATTGATATTCAAATATTTTTCTTCAGCTTTTATTCATTTCCTGATAAATTTAATTTAGGCTTACCAAAAAAAAGTCTCTTAAAGTCAAATTCGATAAATAACAAAAAAACTAATAAGCCCCCTACCAAATAAATTTTTATTACTTTCGCTGATCAGTTGCCAACAATAAAGAAAAAATCACATTTTAACCTGCTTTTATTTTATTAGATTTTTTTTTCGTGTATTATTTTAATTCAGTTTCTAAGAGAAAAGGAAATTAAACGTCATCAAAAATTAATACCCCTTTTAGTTCGATTTTTTTTTCTTTTTTGTTTGTTTTTTTTGGTGGTAGGGTTATGATTCAAAGTAGTAAAATCTATCAAAAGGTTTAAACCGAATTAAGTTTGATTAGAATTCATCTACAGGCTGTGAAATAAATATCTAAACTGTATAAATCCAAACGTTGGGGTTCATAAACATAGACTTATTTTTTAGTGAGTGTATTTCTACATTGTATAGATTTACAGGGAAAATGATGTCCTTCAAATCAAAAAGTAAAGAATTTACTACAAATCATTATCGTTGTTGAGGACTAAGCTTAGTCTGGCAAAAGGCCAGGATTATCAGGCACAGAGGAAGAATCGAACAAACTTGTACGATTCTGCTAGTCTATCCCATGAACCATCAAACCACACCACACTCACAAGGTAGCTTTGAATTCGCACAAGGCTGCAAGTGTGGAGCATCAAACACATTAGTCTCGTTAATTCATTACAACTATCTTGCCAAAAATTACTCTACGGTTAAGTGTGGGTGGTAATTTTGATAATTCAAAAATATCTGAGTACATTTGGTATCAGAATTCGCTTAATCATGGCTTGGATATAGAATATAAAAATAAAAAAATAAATAAATATATATATATATATATATATATATAATATATATATATATATATAATATATACATATATACATAATTTTATAACAATTCATACACATTTTTTCCTACGTGGATATTTGACGTGTGTGTATTTTTAGATTTTTAAAGACTAAAATTCCCAGACTGTACTTTGGTTTATAATTACTCTGAACAAATTTATTATTCATTAAAATGATATTTTATTTTAAAAAGCATATCCGACGCAGTTTACTGAAATTTAAATACTTGCAATATTTAAAATTATCCCCAATTTGTAATAAAAACAATCTATTAATCCATTTCAAATACGACGAAGGATAAAATGAATAACAATTTATTATATCTGAAATTTTTATTTGCTTGAAAAAACATATCGTAAAAATTAATCTAAAAAAGTAAATTTATTGTCCAAAATATAAATAAGGAGAAAATTGATTTTAAAAAAAATACAAAAAGAAACAAAAAATTACACAGTAATAGTTAATTCATAAAAAAAGAAAATTCACAAATACATTCTCTTATATATATATATATATATACTATATATTATATATATATATATATATACCAAGTTTACTAAAACAAAATTAGGACACAAAAAACAAATATACACTTGCTATTCATTACAGTATATTAAGGAGAAAATAGAATTAATTGTAATGTCATTGACCTTACATTCTCCTGTCGAATTTGTAAAATTCTGATTTTTTTTTTTCAATAAATCTCAATAAAACGTAAATGGAAAATATTCATACAAAAGCCAGCCAAGAGAAAATTACAGCAAGTTCTCCCTCTCCTTCTTTCACACTCACATATATATGAGTGTATATTCTTTTTGTTAGAATATTTGATAATCAGTTTAATTATTCTTATCTAAAATTGTTGCTCAACTGAAGGAGGAAATTCGAGGCATTCATAGCGTTTATATTTACGCATATAATACATTAATATTTGATATTACAATGGGAATTACATTAACATAAATATATTTGTATCGTTTTCTTGGCATATTGTTTTCAAACGTACCTATGTGTGCATACAATTATGCAGCCTTTCGATTTCTTCACTCTTAATATAAATTTTTCATAGATCTAAAATTTATATATATTATTAGGGACAGTTTCCAAAGTTTAAATTCTTTCATGTTTATCCCTACTAGATAACTATGTCAAATCACACTTTTTAACTAATAATATTCCCGATGTTTTCATTATTTTTTTTCAAGGCAAATAACTCGTTTTGATTTCTCACCTGTAAAATTCTCGTCCACTCATTTCACACTTGGAAAATACACAAACGTTTCAGTGTATTCAGTGCATTCAAACTAGAGGCGAAAATATCGATAATATTCGAATACTTTCATTTCTAGCAGCTGCAACAGATTATTATTATTACTATTTTCAGGGCTTGTTTGAACAATTTTGTCGAAGATTTTTTTCACAATCGTCTCTAGTTAAATAAACTTATTAGGTGTTTTATTTTATTTATTTATTTATTCATTCATTTATTTTATCAAGGTTCATTATGCATGATATATATTTTATGTGATCGTTTTGGGAAACCCGCGTCGTAAGGTTGCTCGCCAGGGAAACAATTTTATTTATCATAATTTTTGCCTCTACTTTCATCAGAAACAGTACTGGATTAACGATTTTGTCATTTCTTTTTTCCTATGGGCATGCTCATATAATTATGATTTCTTTTTATCCAGAAACAGCGTAACTAAGATCGACCAGGATACTTACAAATGCCTTGGAGACTTGAAAAGGCTTGTTGTCACTTAGTCTCTACTAAAAAAAAAAAATCAATTTCAGCGGGTGTGAAAAACCTATTATTTTATTCTTTCGAGAGTTTTTTTTTACACCAGCTTCATCTGATGGTTTTCCACTGTGAGTTTTGATTGTCGACAATCTCGTCAAGTCTCCAGGACTCGACTCGGTATTCTAGCCAATCTTTATTCTTTAGTTTGGACGGTCTCTTCCCGTCTTTTTCTAAGTCTTCTAGTCCCTGTACCAATCCTTGGGTGACTGTACTGAGCGATTCGTTTACAATTGGTATCACTGGGCACTTTCATGTTTGAAAGCATTTCGTTCCCTGGCTAGGTCTTAGTACTTGTCTCGCTTTTTTGTCTTTATTAAGTTTATTATAAGTAGTAGTAGTAGTACTGCTGCTATTACTATAAGTGCAGCATCACTTTGATTTATTTTGAAAAAAAATTATTTTTATATCCATGTTTACATTTTATTTATTCTGACTTGATCTTTTTCACAAGTATAATTAGAAAAACATGTTTACATTTTATTTATTCTGACTTGATCTTTTTTCACAAGTATAATTAGAAAAAACATCCAAATGAAATCTTCGATGCAATTGTTTTGTTTGTTTTTTTTTGTTTTTTTTTCCGTCCATCTTGATACATTGGAATTGGAAATAAAAGATCCCATCGCAATGATAGATTGAACACTTTCCTTTTTCAGCTTAAATAATGAATTTTATCAAAAATACTATTTTGTGGAACGTTAAGAAGTCTTTTTTGAAAATAATTTAATAGTGTATTTATTGTAAATATACGAAGAAAAAATTTGTAATTTTAAACTAAAGTCAATGATTAATGATTTTTTTGTGAGTAAATCATTGCACTGCTTGTGTGCGTGTGTGTGTGTGTGTGTATATATATATATATATATATATATATATATATATATAATATATATATATATATATATATCACGCACGATAAAAATTCATGATTCTTCATAATTCTTAATTTTCGTGGTTGACTATATTATACTTTGTCTCGTGTTAGTCTCAAATAGACCTGTTTGCAAATTGTTGTAGATTGATTGGAATGCGTGATATTATATAACTATGCAAAAAAAAAAAGCTCTTTAGAAATTTAAAAATTATGTTGATATATACATAGGCAATTTTCCTATCAACTAGGCATAAAATAACACCACACGGGTTGACATACACTTCCATTCATCATCTCAACCATTATTGAAAAATTCCCCATAAAAAAATTTTATGTTCAAAGAAAAAAATATTTATTTTTAATGAAAGATTAATTAATCCTTGTTAAGAAAGGATGAGTGACTCTATCTTGAAAATCAGCACTTAGGGAGGAAAGATGATTCGATTTAAATTTCCAGGGATGTTAATCGCATTTCAAACGTGCTCTTTTATAGGAAAAACAATCACCCAGGGAGTGTGAGCGTCGTCCATGAAAAGTGGATTATTTTTAATGGCGCTTATCAGATATCCATGACAACAGGAACCTGTTGAAATATTTCTTTTTGACCGTCCATCATGATACATTGGAATTGGAAAAAAAAAAGAAGATCCCATCGCAATGAATAGATTGAACACTTTCCGTTTTCAGCTTAAATAATGAATTTTATCAAAAATACTATTTTGTGGAACGTCAAGAAGTCTTTCTTGAAAGTAATTTAAGTGTATTTATTGTAAATATACGAAGAAAAAATTTGTAATTTTAAACTGAAGTCAATGATTTAATTTATTCGATTCTTCAAATATTCAGCTGAAAATTATATATATTTAAATATATATAATATATATATATATATATATATATATATATATATGTATATAAAATGTGTGTTGTGTGTGATTGTATCTGTCCTAATTCCTCTGATGAAATACACGCATGCAAAGTCAAATATTAAAGCAGTATTAGAAAAATATACAATAAAATGAATGGATTGAATTAATTATTTAAAATTTAATCAACAATAAAGATGACATACATGTATGCACACAAACTCCTTGTCTTTATATATATATATATATATAATATAATATATAATATATATATATATATATATAATATTGGATGATTTTTTGGGGTATAATTTTCGAAATTTTTTTTAAAAATTGGTGGATTATGAGTGCTGACAAGAAAAATTACAAAGAATAAATTGCTATACAGAATTATAGAATATTTCATGACATTGTGTATATTGATCCCCCCTCCCCACATATTGTGTGTGTGTGTGTGTGCGTACTCGCGCCATATTTGAACACATAAACACAAATTTAATGAAAATGCATAAGTATATAGATTTTTTA
>CAUZXS010000459.1:57500-102500 GCA_963585895.1 Sepioteuthis lessoniana
TATATATATATATATATATATATTATATATATAATTTCTATATTTTAGAGGTATATGGTTATCACTAGTTCACTATTGCATGTTTGATTAAATAATAAAAGAAACATTTTGTCAATATAATTTTAAGATCCTTTCAAGTTTCCTGACAAGTGTTTTGGTTTCGGGTTGAATTGATGGATGAATTTACCAAAATTGTCCCGAGCGCTTTCAGACCTTTCATAGGCCATGCATCAGGAGTTGCTTGCATGTATATAACAACAGAACGCAATCAAAAGAAATAGAATGTTATCAAGAAATATGGAATATATATAATTTTTTTTCGTTTAAATATTCTATATTTCTTGATAATATTCTATTTCCGTGATGAAAGGTCCGAAAGAACTTGGGACAATTTTGGTAAATTCATCCACCCATTCTAACCTGAAACCAAGACACTTATCAGGAAACATGAAAGGATCTTAAATTATATAGACAAAATGTCTCTATTATTTAATAAAACACGCTTAAATGAACGACTATAGCCAACTATACACACACACACACACACACTTAACATAACACAGCAGTGTCTGAGACCCAGGTTTCATGCTTTACGCATTCGTCAGGCTGCACGACATGATATATATCATCTCTGTGTGTATTAGTTTCTATATTCTTAAAGAGTGCTCAATATCGGTGATAGAGCCTATTTAAGTTAGGATACCGATGACATAGTCGATGGCGTTTGCTCACTGTTAGTTTCTCGCCTATGTAAACATCAGACAAATAATCTACTGGCAAATGGTTTCATTTGAAATGTAAGTATATTATGTATTTTGGGTTAAATGATGATCCCATAGGAAACAAACTGACAGTCAACAAGGTCAGTTAACTCTGCTTATGCTATCCTTACTTATACCTAATGTTCTTGGACAATTTTAAGGGTTGTATGATTATGGAACTATTGATGAATTAAAGAATTAAAATTCGAAAATAATGCTTTTTTTCTTTTAGAAAAATACATTTTTTTCTGAGATAATCAATTTTGAAAAATTAGCCATTTCCTTCTCAAACCATGATACTTTTGTTTATCAGTGAATTTTTTTTTCTTGAATATTTTAATCAAATTAAATTAGGAATTTCTTTTTGGTACATCTATATTGTACTGGTTTGTGAGTCTTATTTAGACGGCGATGCTTGATTTAATTTTAATCACCTAAAGTAATGTTTATTTTCTCTTCAAATGAAACTATTGACCAATAAAAACATTTTTAAAAAAGTAATTCGGAATTCCCTTTTAAATTATAAACGATTATGATCAGTTTTTTGAATGGTGAAAATAAAATAGATATATCAGGCTTATAATGTTCATTAGATTAATTCTATGATATATAGATCAAAGGCTATATGGATTTAAAATTGCACAAGCACTTATTTATATATATATATATATATATATATATATATATATGCGCGCGCGAGCGAGTGCAGGCGTGCGTTTCCTAGAGCGAATTTTTTTTTTTTCTTCAATATCAATCGAAGCTCCTCACTTCATAGTGAAGGTCAAAGTAAAGCTACTCCCCGTTGATTCAGCAGATCGGTATCCACTGTTTCGTAATCGCTGGAATCAGACCCACCCATCTTCATTTAAAAAGAAGAAGAAAGAAGGAAATTCAAATGTGAAATCAAGTGAAATATCACGTGATAGGCAATGCGTTCAACTTCTAAATCTTTTTTATGAGCTTTTGGCATCTTATCTGGTGTGCTCAAACGTGCAAGAATATCGATTAGGAATACCAAAGATGAATTCCATTAGGCCTTGGCCAATTTTTGGCTTCCAAACACACCACCACACCCATTAATAATATAGTCTTTTTTTTTCTGAAGGTCTGAAATAAAGTAGTATTATATTTCATAAATTATCCCGACGAATATCTGCGTCTTTGCTATTTTTGTCACATTCAGCTGATATGTTCTTCGGCTTTCTTTCCATCTTGTCAGTGGCCAAGTAAACCGGGGCTTTAGAATACAGAGACTGCATCTCTGTCGAGGGGGTAATGCCCCTCACCAACAAATGAACTGGATATGACACTAAACAATTTGATGGTGAGGTTCCAATAATTCTAAAGCTTTGGGGAATGTGGAGTACTCCTTCATTGCCATTGCTCCCTGGTCCACTCTGTCCTGGAGTGGTAGTACTTGATAGGGTCCTATTTATGGATCAAATAGAACTGTTTTACATATAAACTGTGTAATTATGTTAAACTGAATTGCTTGAAATAGAATTGTTTTTACATTTAACCGTGTGATAACAAATATCTGAGTTTTAATTGAATTGTTAGTGATGAATAGCAATACTTGAAACTATTTAACTTTGTTGTCATGCAAATCTGAATTATTTTGAAATAGAACTGTTTGATCATTTAACTATGTGTAAGCAAATTTCTATTTAACAGAATTGTTAGGGATACATAGAAATACTTGGAACTATTTAACTGTCAGTAAACAATGGAAAAAATTATTTTTATTAGAAAGAAAAAAGTGAAACCATTAACTGTGAGTTAAAAAGAAATGCTCACGTTCGGTTAGAAATGTATCTACTAAATGTGTTTAAAAATCGTATATTTAATGTATATTTATTAAAAGGATCTGGCATAAAATAACCAACAATGGTTGATACGTCATAAAACCAAACCAAACCATGTCATACTGTCAGCTCTTGCTGAACGGTAAGACCATACACACAGAAAAGAGTATTCCGGTATAAAACTAAACTGCTGATTGTGAGGCTGCAGTTCTAAAGATATAGGAATACCTCTTTTTTTTTTACGTTACTTCCACGTCTACTCTGACTTAAGGCGCTAGTATTTATGGGTCAAATTGATCTGTTTAGAAAAATACTCGCACTTAATTGGACCATGGTAAAAAAGACTTTTAAGAGACTACTACGGAAGAATGTAAATAGGAACGTGATTCCTAAACCTTTCAGTATAAAATAGTCCTAGACGAATTCATATAAAATTAAAATCAGTCAATCAACCTGGCCTTCTTTGATGTATTTTTATACTGTCATTCGAGATATGTTTTAAACTCTAAAAAGTTTTTAAAATTCCAACGAGATTTTGGTGAAATAAGTTACTCGTATCCATGTGCCATCAAGAAATGATAGAAATATCTGAGAATTTTTGCAATTGACTTTTTCTGATAAAACATTAAAAACTTTAATAGACAAAGAAATGAGAAATTTCTAATGTCTTAAAAATTCTGATCATTTCTTTGTCTGAATATAGATTTAATATTTAAAAAAAGAGTCTGCAGAAATAAGCATTATCACAAACAAAAATGAGTGATTTTTTTTTTAAAGGTTTTTTTCCTTTCTATAGGGTAAATAATTTTGCGTTCTCTACATCGAAAATATAAATTTAAAATGTTGAAGCGATTTGTGCCCAGGATAGATGATGTATTCATTTTGTTTGACTCTTTATTGAAACTCTATTTTGGTAGAGTTTTTAAATTTCGCATTTATGCTTTATCTTTAGCATCTCGGTCTGCTTTCCTCTCAGGAAAAATCCAGTAGTAGTCGTAGTATGAAGCCAGATCAGAACTATATTTATAGCTGACTGATCCGAGTGATTGGAATTCCAATCTTTTCAAAAGAGAAACTCGAACTCAGAAGGATCACGTTGCCGTTTGAATAACTTTATGGAAGAATGTTCAAACATGTGCAATAAGGTCCACCTTTAATGATTTTCAAATCGAGGCCTTACAGTTGACATATTCAAAATGGCCGTATGTTTTCTGGGCAGACCTCCTGCAGCTTAAAAAAAGAAATTACTTTTCAAGCTAGCCATATATTTTCTGGTTAAAATGTAGGTCGAAGATGTTAAACTTTTCAGCTATACAAACAGTTAAATCCCATATGATCTAACACCAGAGTTATAGATGTCATTCAGAAAGCTTAGCTTAGCACAAGACAAGAAGTATGGAGTATCGATGAGAATCGAACTCTGTAAAAATCTTCTCATAGCTCAACTCGCAAACTATTATACCTCCCAAGACGCCAAAGACAATAGTAAAAACTGATATCAAACAGGCTAAATTTCAATTCTACTTTAAAGCCGTTTTTACAAATTGATTATTTTTTTTAAGCAATTGAATCAAATATTTTTTCTACCCGAGTTTTATGCAAGCATGTTCAAACATGTTCAAATGAAATAGGTAAATAATAGTTGAAGGTATTTAAACATCAACCTAATTAAATATGCAACATATGGATATTTAACATTGGACACTCTGGGTGAGTGCAAAGGAACACAACATTGTCCAATACTATCATCATATCTACGAAGGCGTCAGGGAATTGGTATGATTCTATACTATCTGGTGTAATGGATAAAATCATTACGTGGAGACTGATCTTCAGGAAATATATATATATATATATATATATATAGTCACGAATGATTAGATCTGAGGCAAGCATATCAGGGAATAACTCGATGAATTAAAGAATTAGTTAAAAAAACCACGTATTTTTTTATACCAGGATGATATTAATCATATATATATATATATATATATATAAACTGGGAGTAAATACTTAATAATACACAGACACAAGATGCGATCAAAAGATGTAGAGATTGAATGTTAAAAGGATAAATGAAGATTTTTGCATGGATGAGCAACTAATATGAGGAACTGATATACTTAATCTGTGCTAATTCTGGATACTATTAATTAGTAATTATTGGTGAAAGACAGGATTGTGCAAGTGCAGAACTGCCCATACATACAAGAGCTAGCTTTTATTTTTCTTGTTTCCTAAACTAAAAGTTTACTTCAAGAATAAGATTTGAAGATCTGAAGAACATGAAAAGGACTCGAAACCGCAGGTCCACGTCATCTCAAAAGAGTGGTATTAGAATTTCTTCCACCAAACAAAAACTTGGTGAATGCCAAGAGGATTATTTTGAAGAAAATTAACACTATTCATATGTCTTCGTAAACACTGTTATTTTTTCAAAACACATCACATATCTTCTTTTAGTGGGGTGTATATTGTATTGTATCCGTCTTTTGATTGCTGTAATCATAGCAATGACATAGTGGACTATGTTGTCCAAAAACTTCACCTCTTGGGGTTTATGGCATGTCAATGAATACAGCAAATTTCCCAGCAGTACCCGTCTCCTCTCAGTATTGAGCAGCAGGTGTTACTCGATTAGATGTTTACTGTAGTTATCTAGAATATTTGAGCTGGTCACAGTTCCGTATGTAAATTAGTCCTCCATTTGATATATAAATACATATTGTGTGTGAACGAACGTGTTAGAATGGTTACTACGCCTTGGCCTTTATGGCATGTCAGTGGATAAGAAAAATTACAGGGCAGTACCCATCTCCTTCCTCGGATATTACTGGGTTAGATATTATCTGTAGCTAACAAGAATATCTGACTCATTTCCATAAGTTTCTGTGGCCATAGTTCCTCTATCATACCGTGTGTGCGTATATATGTATATATATATATATATATATATATATATATATGATGTTTTTTTATTTATATCAAAACCCCAAACAGGATGGAAATAAATTTATAATCCTAATGTAACAAGTTTTTGTTTTTTTTCTTAAAGACCTATATATATATATATATATATAGGTTACCGCGTGCAGACATGTGATCATATAATTATGTTGCTGTTCGTGCATATATAATATATACGTATTCAAATATGTATCGAGGGGGTGTAATGGTTAAAGCGATGGACTGCAGAATCGTAGTAAGCGAGTTCGTACTCCAGTCGCGTTATTATGTTCACTTTCGGGCAAATACCCTTGGGAAAGGTATGAACCCCCTTATCCTCCCAGCTTAGGGGTTAAATAGTACCCCTACTGTTCTTCTAGGAGAATGGGTTTGGCATTAAATAACCTACAAAGGTTGATATGCCATTAAGCAAAGAAGCTAAATATATATCGTCAGTTATGTGTTGGTTGTATTCGTATGTGTAGTTTATCGCTCACTCCTCTTTAAACGTATAAGGATTAGTGCATTCGCATACTAAACGTATCGAAATTCAAGTGCTGCGTAGTACTGTTATATATATATATATATATATATATATATATATATATATTTAATTATTTGAATTTAAGTTTGTTAATCTCGTGAGAAACATGTACTGCCTTTTCGTCTCCCTTTTCCTTTTTTTTTTTTTATTACTATCCGTTTATCTTCTGTAAGGTTTTTCCAATTATTCACGGTTTTTGTTTTTCTATTTCTAAGAAATAGACACATATCTAGAGAAAGATGACGACTTAATTGTGAAAAGGAGAGGAGAAAGAAGTCTTGAGTGACAAGGCTTATATATATATATATATATATATGAGCACGTGATATGTTAAAATGCGAGACGACAAGCGTTACCAGATTCATCTTTACTGTTGGAGTCCTGTCTGAACACAAAGCTTTAAAAGACTAAATAACAATGCAATAATGAGTGGACATTGTATATTTGTGAAGATAAAAGTGTACAATACACACGGGAATGCATCAAAAGTCTATTGCTTGACACGTCGTTAGCCGATTTCTAATCTGAAATTTACACTGTATTATGTTTGATCTATCTATGTGATTAATATTAACCTCTGAATCATATGTCTTGACAATATTATGTGAAAATATGTGGTGGAACCTAAGTGTGTGTGTGTGTGTGTATATATATATATATATATATATAAGAGAGAGATGTTATATGGCCTTATTGATTCAAAAAGAGGATCAACTTGGCGTAGTGGTTAATGTGCTGAACTGGCATGTATGTATGTATATGAGAGAGAGGGAGTGTATATATATATATATATATATATATATATATATATATATATATATGCGTGTGTGTATATGTGAACACATTCATTTTTTCTGAAGATCTGACACGATAAATATTCCATAGTTCTTATAAGGAATCATTACAAATCATTTTTTTTTTCTTTAATTTTAATCTAAATAAAAATATTGGCAAATGATTAATCCAAATTGGTATTTGATACCAATAGAAATAGTTATATTAATGTTGAAATGTCTTTTTTCCTTGTCTGAACAATAAATGTGTTTCACATGTATCTCTTGTAGCCCTTTCTCATATATTAAAGTTGTATGTGCTCACGTAAGGTACTTGCAATTCTATGGTTCGTTAAATGTAGATTTACGCAGGTTAGTGAATTAATCATTAGATATTTTTTAAGATATCCAATCAATAATCGTATCTATTGGATTCTAAATCGTGTCATTTTGCTTAGATTCGGTAGTCGGTCTGAAAATCGTTAGATTTTTTTTATTGTATTTACTTCGATAATTCCTGTTTTTGAGCTTGTCTCATTTGTTACCATAATCAAAGGGAATTGTTTGAACAATTTTTAGTATATGACTGATCCCATTCTGTGGTTTCTCTATTTGCAATCTTTTTCAGCTTTCTTGTATTTCCTTATCCAGTTTTCAACCTCGTGTTTCTTTTCTCCATTTATATTAGTAATTCAGTTTGCTCATGCTGTTCTCAGTTGCGTAAAATGAAAAAGGAAATTAACTTTACACTTTAAAATCGTTTCCGGACTAAAAAAATAACCCTATAAACTATTTTTCTTGATTCTGTTTATTTTCGTTTTAATCAATCCTGGTGTATTTGTCCCATGAGGTAATTAGGTATCCTCTGATTAATTATGTCTACTATTTTTCACCTACAATATTTTGCTTACGCTTATTCAAGATTTTCTTAATTATCAGCGAGAGGTATTTTCAAGGCAATATCATCATGCCGTACCGATAGCACGGATATCCCTGACCCTCTCTCGCCACTTCTCCCTATCGTTCATCACCTCTGGCATGTCTTCAGGGCTACATCCCGTATCCTCACATAGCTGCTGTATGTATGTTCGAGCTGGTCGTCCTGCTTTTGCTTGGCCATATATGGGGGTCCATAGGAGTACATCACTTATGAGCTCGCCCTTGCTTCTCTATCAGTGTCCTGCATGTCTTATCTGTCTAACTTGGATAGTTTTCGTGATGGGAGGTAGGTGGTCGTATAGTTGGTGCCTTGTAGGGTGTTGCCGCCAGGACTTGTTCAATATTGCTCGCAGCATTCTTGTGTAATTGGCATCTAGCTTCTTCTCCAGCCGTTTTGTTAGAGTCCATGTAGTGTATCCATATAGCAGTATCGGCACGACCGCTGCATGGAAGAAATTGCGTTTCATTTTATCGGTCAGGTCTGATTACCATATGATCGATAGCTTCTAATTTATGTAAGTCTGTTAGATTAAATAACTTTTAAAAGTAACTTATTTTTCACCAAAGAATTTGATTAAAAAAAACATGAAGAACGTTAGAAATTATGGTCGAATATCAAGCAAATTTAGTATTGAGGCATGTTAATCAATTATCTAGCGTTAATTCTGTTAGATGTTCCCCATTTCTGTTTGAAGAGATGTCTAGGCTGAATTTGTGTTTTACGGTTTTACCTATTTGGGCATTCACGTCTCCACCGATGATGAGAACGTTGTGTTTCAGGATACTACAAGCAAGGGTGTAAAGCTCGTTATAGAAGGCCATGAGGTCTGTTTCTTCAGTAACATTACTAGGGGTGTAGCATGAGATGATTTTTGTGCTGGGGTTCCATAAAACGTAGTTTGTTTGGTTTTTTGGGGTTTTTTTTCAAGCAGCCGTCGTGTCGATACTGCTATATGGATGCACCACAAGTACTCTGACTAAACAAATGGAGAAAAAGCTTGACGGCAACTACACAATAGTACGAGCTGTATTGAACAAGTACTGGGGGCAAACCCCCACAAAACAGCAGCTGTATGTCCACATACTAACAATTAGGAAAGCTATCCAAATAAGACGAAGCAGACATGCAGGACACTGCTGGAGAAGTAAGGACGAATTCATGAGCGATGTACTCCTGTAGACCCCTTAACATGGATTAGCGAAGTTTGGACGACCAGCTAGAGCCTATTTACAATAGCTCTGTGATGATACAGGATGTAGCCTGGAAGTCCTGCCGGGAGCGATGGACGATAGAGACGGGTGGCAAGAGAGTGTCAAGGAGATCCGTGCTGCCAGCGCAACATGATGATGAGGATGATCAAGCAAAACCTAACTGCTGCGTCTAATCCAGGATTCTTTGCTAAGCAAAAGTCATGTATTCGTATGAAACTATTCATCAAACAAAATAGCCAGAAGCTAAAAATCAATTTTCATTGATTTATAAGCGATCAATTTATTTGAGCGAATCCAGCCCCCAAATAACTTTATGCCAATTTTCTTTACTATTGATACAGCTGCAATGATTGAAAATTGAACTCTTTTCAGCAAAGTACACGTAAATTTAGAGCAAGCTTAAAGGGTATTTTGAGTGTCCACAAAGATCTGTAGGATATATGCATATATATATATATATATAGAGAGAGAGATAGAGGGAGGGAGAGATTTTAAGTGGAGCATAATATCATAATCAAGAACTTTCACATCAACCAAAGATAAAACTACCTTCGACATCGACGCATTTTTTTCAGGTCTGGGATCGCTCAATAAAAACTCCCATGTTAATTACGTCTTCGCTTTATCTCCTTTCGGAAAATCTGGACAAACGTAACTCTTTTGTAAAAGCGAAATGGCATAAAATGGTGGGTGCCTGTATTTCACGTGCATTCTGAATTCATTGATCCTGTTATAATTTGGGGGAGTGAATACCTAACATGTACATGATAACAATGTCCGGCAAGGACACATGGTGTGGTGGATAAGGCGTTTGGTTGGAAAGTGCTTCATAATAAAATCATCTGGAGGTTGCGAGTTCAATCCCAACAAAGGTAAGAAATTACACTCTTGAATCCGGTCATGGTTAACAGCATTGGTTTTGGTTGAAATGTTCCCTTTGAGGTTCTGTGTGGACTGCTGAGTTCAACATAAAATACATGAAGACAGCCGAAGGACGTATCGGCCAAAACGTTATGAGCATAACAAAAAAGATGAAGTCAATAGTTCCAATATTCTAACTAATAATTTTTCAAGCTTCATCTTAGAAATTTTGACAAATGACACAACTATGATCTTTTAGTTTACAGTACATGCAAAGTGATTGATAGATGGACTGATTTTAAACGCATATCAGTCCGTCTTGGCTTATTTTGTCTTTTTGGGAACTGCGTTCACAGTGCGTTTATATCAAGATTTTTTTTTGTATTGATGTGTCTAAAAATTGTTTTGGCAAATTTTCCTATGGATTACAAAGAATTTTTAAATAGATCTATTTAATTTATAGATGGGACCGTAACAAGTATTATCACACAAGGCTAGAGTTGTCCTGGGAGTAATGGTTCTGAAAGAGTAGTCCATACACCACAAATCTACAGAACTGGAGCCTGACCACTAGATGCAGTTCAGTGTCATACACAAGATACCTCATTTTGGGTGGGGGGGAATTCTTTACTATCCGCAAAAGATGCTGAAAGCGTATTCTACGTCTATTGACATTTTTATGCTTTAAATAAAAATCTAACATGCACATGATAACAGCTAATATGATATACTATTATGTCGTACATGTAGAGTACTTTCACTGCAATTTCTACCTTTGTCTCACGAATTATTCTCTATAAAACATCATTAAAAGAAATGAGATAAGATTATATTACCGAAACTCGTTATTTCTATCATCGATATCTAATGTCTTGTAGGTTCTGTTTTTAATTGGGAACAAAAGCAGTAAATTTAAATTATTCTTCTAAATGGAGCTGTACAATTCTGCTTCGCTTGAAAAAATTCTGTCGTAACTAAGCTAAGCCTTTTAAACCATATGTTACTTCAGTTTGAATTCAGGTCTTTTTTAATGTATTATTCATTTGAATTGTATCGATATATTTAAATTGACTTGCATATTATTTCAAATGAATCCGTGACAACGCATTTGACGTTGTTTTTTTTTTTTTTCTTTTTCTTTTTTGGAAATTTCCATATCTGTTTTAGGATACATTGCACTGTGTCTATTGCAGTATATATGAGGGTGTGGTGAAAAGTGCTCGGTCTGACTAAGAAGAGAATGATATTCAGTCATGAAATATACATGCTATTCCACATATGCTATATATGTATATATCCTGAGTTTCAGAATACTTAGCACAGTTGTCCATGTTTTTTCGACTCTTTACAGAAGATCAAATGAAAATTTCAACAACAAAAAATCCACTCTCTTCTTCGTTAATCCAATTACTTCTCAGCTACTTGTTTGAACATTTACACGTAAGTTGTGAATGATATATATGAAGTACATTTCAAACACATATATTAGACGCCACTTTTTCCACCCAAAAACGCGATATTGACTCGCCTCTCAGTTATGTATGCTATATTATAATTAATTACAAATAAATGATAAGAACTCTAAAATAGTATATCATAGTTATTTCCCCTGAGAAATTTAAAAGACCAGGGGTTGACATGTATGCAGACACCACACTATTCTGAATTTGGAAATTGGTTTGTGTTGCTTATATATATGTGTGTGTGTGTGTGGTTGATCTCTATCGCCAAATGAATTAAAATAAATATTGCTTTCAATGATTATTAGTAAACTCATCTTGGAAGCTGTTAATGTTTAGTTCTTTCTCTATTATGCTCTTCACCATGCCAGACTTGGTTAATCTGAATAACTACTATACCGGAAGTTGACAGCCATATAAAAATCTAAGATGAACCCACAGACGCGCAAAGTTATGTGAGTTATTGTCTTAAGGCCTTTTAGGTGTTCTACCGACCAAAATAACCTGCTTACTAACACACCAACTAGCCAGCAAAGATACCTGATAAGATGAACGCCGCCCTTCTTTTATCAAGTGAAGTCACTCCTCACCCTACGCCTCTCTCTCTCTCTCTCTCTCTCTCTCAATATCTATTTTGAGTATATTTACTCACGTCCTTAGGTTTTCACAATGAAACCAAGTTCACCAAGTTGAGTTTAGCAGCCGTCCGTTCGGATACAATCCACCCTTCCCCAACCACTGCTTTCAATTGTACTTACCCTATTCCACCAGTGCTACTAATTGTAGTTAGTGACTAAACTGCTTATTACAAGACGCTTGTCGTCCTCGTTCTTCCCTCCCGCTTTCTCAATCTCGTCGAATCCGTGTGCTGTTGTTTCAATTTAACTACTATTCAAGTGTCTAAAAAAAGAAAATATCTCATCTTTACCCACTCACTAACCCACCCAATGGATCCATACCAACACAACTCCCTACAATATATATATATATATATATATATAGTCGCTTGCTGGAATTTTCCTGTAGGTAATAGATCTAATAAACAATGTCATAAAAATCAATGAAGTGTGCTAGATGTTATCTATGGCTGAAATTTAAAATAATTTCTTGGAACAATAATTTTAACTGAGATTAGAGAAAAAAAAGCCCTTGAGAAATGTAGCTTGAATCTTCATCTCTTTCTCCCTCCTCTGTAGCAGTGTCTCATCGATTGAAAATAACATCAATATGCGCCTACCAAAGGTAAGGATTGCCATCGATAGGTTAACGATCATTTAGAAGTCTAACTAATCCGATAAAATAAAATGCAACTTCTTCGAAGCAGCGATTGTGTCAGTACTACTGTACAGATGCACCCCATGGACGCTGACTTAGCGTATAGAGAGAAAAAAACAAGACGGTAACTGCACAAAAAGGCTACGACCTATATTGAATAAACACTGGAAGCAACATCCCACGAAAGAGCAGCTGTACGACCACCTACCTCCCATCTCTAAAACCATCCAAATAAGACGGACAAGACATCCGGGACACTGCTGGTGAAGTACGAAAGAACTAATAAATGACGTTCTTCTTTGGGGCCCCTTCACACGGATGTGCAAGTGTCTGCTGACCAACAAGAACTTATCTACAACTACATTGAACGGACACATGATGTAGTCTAGAAGACCTGTCGGAAGCTATGGATGATAGAGAAGAAGGGTGAGAGAGAGAGAGAGAGAGAGAGAGAGAGAGAGTTAGGGAAATCCGTACTAGCAGCCAAATATAAGGATTTGCTTATCAGATCACACGCTCTATTCCCCAACCACTGGCCAGTTTCCGATTCTAGGTAAAGGCCAGGGTTTTTGACTGCTCATTTTGAAACTTAATAAAACCTGTCAACTTTAAAAATTTATGCAATGCAATATTAGCAACATTGCTCTTTGTCAACTTAGCAAATCTTAATCTCGCTCGCTCGCTCTCTCTCTCTCTCTCTTATATATATATATATATATATATATATATAATGTAAACTGTTGAAATTATCCTTGACTTATATTAATATAGTACTTAATTCAATATTGTACACATGACACACACAAATATATATATATATATATATATATATATATATTAAATAGGAATAATCATTTTAAGCCGAAGCGTTCATGGATTATTAGAATTAGATAGAAATACTAACTAAATAAAAAAAAAAGATTTTTAAAAGATTGCAAAAGAACGGTGAAGATAGTCATGGTTATAATCCGTTAAAATGAATCTTAATTTTGACTCAAAATAACCCACATGGAGTTTATATGCCATCAAATAAATTAAACCAAACCTGCACAGCCTTTCATGGAAAACCCGACCCCTGCAGTGTACGCTGCTGTTTTTCAGTATTAATATACTTCAAGAACAAGTAATCGGCTTTTGTCAAACGTGGCTTAAAGTGCTTTTCTCGCAAGCCATTGCTAGAAAATACTTTCTGTTTTGTGCTTAAATTGCCTTTGCACAGCAAATGTTTGTCAATGGAAGGATGGCCTGTCAGTTAACCGTTTTAAAATATTTTTCTTGAGCTATCTATTGTATATTAGCTTCCCCAATACTCCATATCTTTACCTATATATTTCATTTTTAAAAAGTCGATACCTTAAACAAACATGACCAATTTGCTAGACACTTTGACAAACAAATTCTGCGTGCAGTTTTGTTTTAAATAAAATTCCATCGATTTTTGTCATGGGAAATTCCGACTTCATTAAATTGCCTTCCGGCGAATGCGTTGTTCATGAAACGAAAACACCTCTCAAATAAATGAGAAACTCTCTCAATGAACTGTAAACAATTTTCAAAACGCTAAAGACAAAATATCTAAATATAATAGCATCTATTTTTTTCTTTTTTGCTAGCTTTTCCGAACAGATCTGAACCAAGAACGAATGATCAAAGCTAGAAGAATAAGAAAATAATTTATGATGTATTCGTAATTGTTTAATAACTTAAGCAGGAACAACATCCCTCACAATAAAAAAAAAAAATAGATTCAAGTTTATGAGGTAAAGAAGCTGTGAGAATAGAGATAAATCAATAATAAAAATTAGTATGATTGATAAACAATAAAATACAGCAGAGAATAAAAAACAACAAACAAACAAATACTATCATAAATATCAGAGACAGTGAATCACAATAATGTTATTGAACATTTTCTCTATATCTTTCATGGTTGTTTTATTTAGGAGTTGCCAGTGAAAAGATCTGTATTGATCCCAACTATTCAAAAATTGTTTTAAAAAATTCGTCTCTATTTGCATGAGAGAAGCACACATACCACACGCAGAAAATTGCAATCGACTAACGACTTTCTCTACTCGCAAGTACCACAATGTTTGTATCCAATATACACAACGGATATATTTTATGCAAAAGTATTTTCTCTCTCTATCTATCTATCTCTCTCTCTCCTGTTATACCTCCCATTTACTGGTTGGAAACAATTGTAAGCTGGTTTATGTTGATAGCACCAAAGTGCAGAGGGGTTTGCGTTTCTGATTTATCGTATTTTGTTTTGTTTTTTTTCTTTGAGTTTTTCCTCATTTAATTTTCATTCTAATTTCGCTTTTTAATTCTTTGTCTAATTAAGTTCGTGTATAGGTTCATTTGTTTTTGTTTATGCATATGTTTTTTGATTTTCCCTATTTAACTCACTCTCTCTCTCTCTCTCTCTCTCACTCTCCTTATCTCTTTATCCGTACTTCTTTCAACATCTCTCTCTCTCTCTCATATATATATAATCTGTTTGTTTCTTTCTCTCTTTACTTCTCTAAACCTTTTTTTACCAACTTCTCTTTATCTGCTTCTCTCTATTTGTTTCTTGTCTCCCTGTCCCTACCTCTCTTCACACATATATCTTTTCCTATCTGCCTTTCTACACGCGTCTCTCTCTGCTACTGTCTCTCTTCATCTCTCTCTCTCTACACATGATTCTCTCGTTCACTACCTCTTTCTGCTAATCTCTCTCTCTCTCTCTTTCTAACTCATTATGCATACCTTTCTTCTTTTTATTTATGCACATGTTCTTTGATTTTCCCTATTTCGCACTCTCTCTCTCTCTCTCTCTCATGTAATCTGTTTCTTTCTCTCTTTACTTTTCTCTCACTACATCTCTACACCTTTTTTTTACCAACTTCTCTTCATCTGCTTCTCTCTATTCGTTTCTTGTCTCCCTGTCCCTACCTCTCTTCACACTCATATCTTTTCCTATCTGGCTTTCTACGCGCGCCTCTCTCTTTTATTGCCTCTCTTCATCTCTCTCTCTCTCTACACATGATTCTCTCGTTCACTACCTCTTTCTGCTAATCTCTCTCTCTCTCTCTCTCTCTCTCTCTCTCTAACTCATTATGCATACCTTTCTTCTTCTCTCTATTTGAAATTCCCAGTATCTAACTCTATCTCCTCGCTTACTTGTTTACTTCCTTTCTTACTATCGTCCATTTTAACTCTCCTTCTTCATAAACGGCCTTCTTTTTCCTGGTTATTCTTTATTTTACATTCATTTCCTTTCTTTTCTACCTTATCTTTCCTTTCACTCATCTCTTTCTTTCTCACTCTTTTACTGATGAATTTATTTTTCTCTTTGTTTCAATAGCAAATTATTGACTAGCCTTATCACTTTTTTCCTTTTTAGTTTATATATTTCTCTCATCTTTCTTCTCTCCTCCTTGCCACCGCCTCCACCAGTTTCCTTTTTCCCCATTCCACCATAGAAGACCAATGCACAGTTCTCCCATTATCTCTACCACCACCGCTGCCATTACTGTACAGCCATCGTCATCTCCGTCACGGAATTATTCGTTTCGTAGCTGATCTATTGAGTCGGTCGGTGGCCAGGCGGTTTGATGTGAGCGAGCCGAGAAGAAAGAGACGGCGAAAGTAAATCAATAGCAACGGAAATTATGGATTTCTTTTACGAATTTTCAAGTTGATTCACATACGGGAACGCCTCTCGATGTTACCGAAATGACGCGCGCGGGAATATGCAAAGCGAAAGTGAAAGTAGAGATGACAATGGCGAAGAGAAGACTGGAAAAAAGAGGGTTGGGAGAATGTCTGTCTGTTGGTCTTTCTGTCTGTTGTCTTTTCTTGTGATTGCGAGAAGTTCCTGCTGAAACATTAAAATTGGAGTGAGTAAAGGAAAAAGAAAGAAAAAAAATCAAAGAAGGGAGACATCAAGATGAGAAAAAAGAACGAATAAGTTCGTGAGTTGAGAATAAATGAAATCGTAAAGGATATGAGGAAATGGACTAAAGAGAGATCGAGGTGAAGAAAAATTGTTTGCTGGATATAGAGAAAGTTGCTCAATATTTAGATAGATGCTGAGAAAATTTTCTGTGTGTGTGTGTGTATATATATATATATATATACATATACGGATAGAGAGAGTGTGTGTGAGAGAGAGAGAGGGAATGTACTCAGTAGATAAATAGATTGATATGGAGAAAATCAGCTTTGCAGATAAAGGGACGAGGATATTGTAAAATAGAAACAAATGTACTTCGAAATAACGAAAGAAAACTTCCGAAGGAGAAAGTACGATAATGGAAGATATCCAATTGATAAGAAAGACAAATAAATTATAAATAAAAGATGAAGGAGGAATAGACATATGAAACTGGGAACAATTGAAATATATTTTCGATAAAAGAAAAAAGTAATAGTAAACGAAAATACCAAAAAGAAAATGATATAAAGAAGGAAATATAAGAGTAAAAATGAGAACAACATCAAGGAAAGATGAACGTGGAAAGGCGGGAAAAGACGAGAACATAGATGAAGCAAACAGCGTTAAAGAAAAAAATGCATAAAGGTTTTCTGTATGAATGGAAACACGATTGAGGTTGGGCACGTTTAAAGCCTCAATGGCTTCTGAACGTTGAGGGCGTACTTTGCTTTTCGTTTTGCCTCTCTACACTCGACGAGCCATATTTGTATGGCATTCATTTAACTGCGAATAGTGTTCCCAATTAAGTGCCTTTCTATTAAAAATCCAGGACCTTCAAATATCTAGACGTACAAATATCATATATGAGAAAGTGCGTGGTTTCATATGTTTATATATAATATCTGAAGCAGCAGTAAAAAAAAAGAAATAATGGATATATTTGAATAAGCTTAATCTGACAATATAGGTATTTTGTTTTTGGTCGTCCCACGTCTTTTGTAATCTGTGTGAAGATCTGCCTCTTTCGTCTGTAGATAAATAAATCTTTTGACTTCATGGGGTTTTCCCTCTTTTTCCAGTATTTTACTTTTAAAGACACAAGTACACAATCAAAGTCAATCAGCACAATATAAGTGGCTCCCTCTAAGAGTGGACTGAGTTTTCATATATTTAATATTGATATATCAGGGTTTATCCGCTTTTGTGGCTTTATTTTATTCTCCTTGCTCAAAAGCGTTTCTACCTGGAATAGAACCAAATTCTTACTTGAAATTTGGATTTTGACTTGGGGGGGGATATGCCCCCCTGATCAAATTCGTTTAAGCTATTAATGTCGCTTGGTATATGTGCCCGTATTTTTTTAAATTTTCGTTAATATGTTTGTGTTTCCAGGATGTATTTACTGAATCAACTCTTTTTCGTCAAGCCGGATGATACACAAGATCATTTTAACGGAGTTAAACTGATTCAAACAAGGTTTTCTTCTCGACTAGTTGCCTTACTAAGGTTTAACAACCCAGTTTGCCCTACTATTTACTCATAGCCTCGGGACAGTGAGAATGAATGGATTCTTGCTTTTCCCAAAGAAATTAACATGAAGCTTCTAGGATTTAAACTAGTGTCGCAAATTCCAGGAAATGCATATTTTGTATTGTGAGATATATATATATATATATATATATATATATATATATAGCAATCTTGGAATTTCGATGGAATTTATGCGTAATAACAGCACAAATTTAAACAATGAATATAATCCTAAGTTAAACTGATTTTTATCAAAAAAATCTTGATTTAGTAACTTGTATTCAAAGAATAAAATTTAAAAATATGTTGGTAAATATATTCATTTCATTTTTGACTAAGGAGTTGGTGATTCAAGGCTCACGTTGCCTGTTCTCGATATGGTCAAATCCAAGGACAATTATAAGTTTTCAACAAAAAAATTGTTGGAAGATAAAAACGAAACCAGTTACTAAAAATGAGATAGAAATTAAGTAATTAAATTGTTCTTAATTTTCAGTCTTACTTTTTTGATAATGTTTGCATTTTTAAACAAAACACAAAAATCATATTTCGAAAAAATAGCTGCCTTTTATTGATTTATATAGGGGAATTCCAGGAAACTTGTTTCAGAGGAGAAGAACCTATTTTGCTATCATTTACGAACCATAGTTGAATAGAAATCCTGAAGTATTGCACTCTAATTATTAAACTCACTAACAAGGATCTTCTAGCCAAGCCATTACACACAAATTTATTATTTTATTACTATTATCAATTAACGAAAGTAAAAATAAAATTGTAACAGTATTAAGTATTCACTGTGCAAATATTAAGCCGTAATAGAACTAAAATATCACCTACAAATTCATACTGTGATTTCACGAAGGACAGAACATAATTATCAGAAATATATACATATGGCAGGCTAGTAAGCACATAAGTAACCTGGTTTAGTAGATACTAGTAAGTTCTATCTCTTCTTGGGGGCCAGAGTAAAGTAATCTGTGTGTGTATATATATATATATATATATATATATATATAATGGAATTTTTTCTAAATTTAAGCAAATTTAGGTTCTGGAATACCAATGTATCCCTTAAGTTGTATTTTTAGTAATGCTCATAACTAATTGGTTGATGAATTTAGAAATTGCATTTTTTTTTAATCTTCTGAAGAAACGAATGCTTCTTCATTGATCATATGGACCTTGACAAGGCAGTAGATAATGTTGAAAATAAATATTTGGATGAGATATATGCTTTTTTTTACTCATTGTTAAGCTACAGACTTATCTATCTACATATCAACACGCTGTCGATTTGTCTGTAAGAATGCAAGGATCCATTCTTTGCAACGTTGAAAGCTCATTATCTGATGTTTTCAGGTTGTTAAATAGCTTAGCTTTAATTGACTTCAAGCTAAGAAACAGCATGACTCCGCCATTGCTATTAGATGAGAAGTCACTTTCTATCCGACTGTTTTCTGTTGTTGTTTTTTTTTTATTATTTATATATATTTTTTGTTTCTCAACTTGCGGTGGAAAACAAACTTATTGGTAGAAAATATATCAATAATCATTTCATTTAGATCTAATACCTACTTCCCTTATTTTTACTGCTTTCTTTTTCATGTTTGCGTATTGTTTTCACTCATTTTCGTCGAGAGGCTTGTGGAAAAATCAATAGAGCGTTTTCATATTTCGCCTTATTACTCGCAACTATTTCTATTTTCCCGCCACAAGAGCCAACCCACCGCTTCCTTCCTTTGCCTTCTCCTCCTTATCTTCCTCCTCCATCTCCACCGCTGCAACCACCATTTTATCGTTTCCCCTACTTTCTTCTATCTTTTGTTTCAGTACACGTTGGGTGCCATCGTCCCTAATTATGGATAATTCCCCTAAGGATACGTTTTAATATGTTTAATTACCTTGTTCTTGCTCTCTCTCTCTCTCTCATCAATCCCCATACCTTTTTCTGTTGTCGCTTCCTTGCTTGTTTGCTTCTTGTCGAGCTTTCTCGGCATTCAACTGCACTTCAGGCGCTCTTGGGTGTGTGAAGAGATGATTTGGAACGTGTTCAAGACGCGACATCGGAAGCCAAGCCAAGCCAAGACATGATGTGGCATAAAAGACGGTGTGGCAACATTATGTTTCTTTTCGGTTTTATATCAAATCCCTGAAGTCTATTGCCCAGTCGGCTGGGGCTGTAGAATACACTGACTGCACCTCTGCAGAGGGGTAAGACCCCCACCAACGAGTGTCCTGGATATGACACTAAACAATCTGATGGTGCGGTTCTAGCAATGCCGGAGCTTTGGGGAATGCAGAGTACACCTTTATTGCCATCGCTCCCAGGTCCACTCTGGCCTGGAGTGGTAGCACCTGACAGGGCCCTACCTATGGGTTAAATAGAACTAATGGCATACTTATGCTAAACTGAATTGTTTGATCAAACTGAATAACTTGAAATAGAAATGTTTGACAACTAAACTGTGCTTACATTCGAATTATGTGCTTCTGCTAAACTGAATTATTTCAAATAGAACTGTTATTTGACATTGAAACTATTTACGCTAAACTAAATTGTTTAACAGAACTGTTCTGACATGTTACTGTGTAAAAAAAATCTGTACTTATACTAAACTGAATTAGAATTACTTGACTAAACTGAATAGCTCAAAATAGCAATGTTTTTTTACCATTAAACTGTAGTTACATTTAAATTGTGTGCTTATGCTAAACTGAATAGTTTTATATGAAACTGATTATTTATATAAAAATGGATTTGGCGTTAAATAACCTACAAGGGTTGACATGCCGTAAAACCCAACAAACAAAACCAAACTAAACCAAACCTGAAGTCTAAACATCTCCGGTGAAAACTCACAAGATGAGCCAAAATAACTGATATTTAACAAATAGCTAACTTAGCCGATTTCGCATTGGCCACTATTAGAATATCACGATAGAAAAAAAGAATAATTATCTGATTTTGGTCAACGCAAAAAGATGAGTCGGCGATTCATTTATGTATAAAGTGTGTGTGTGTGTGTGTGTAAACGTATTCCAACGGATATATAACTTATGAGGTCGTTAATTAAAATAAATAATTTGTAAATAAAGTATAAAAGTTAAGACTGGTGACAGTAAGGAATATATAGCACAGAGGAAAATGCTATAATAGAAGAGACGCAATTGATCATATTTCAGTTGAAAAGTAAAGAATAGAACTGAATCTTGTATTAGCCATATTCTAAGTCATATGAATTCAGTTCTTTTTTATATTAACGATAATTACAGTAGTTGATGTCATAACACTCCCGCCATTTCGCTATAGAATATTAAGAAAGGAATCTTATTCTTTTTACAGGCAAGTTTTTTTAAACTTGTTAGAATATACAGTAGTTGCTATACATACATACATATATACATATATATATATATATATATATATATATATATATATATAAGTAAAGTTGGTGACCGTAGTGGAGGGCGACCAGAAGGCTCCCTTTTCAATAGCTACAACACCGAAATATAGGGGAGGGCGCTACTCCATTCCTTGGATTGCTCCAATTTACCCTTGATACATACCTTTATAATGCTGACTGTTAAAAAAGGAGGTATCAAGTAACATGTTTTTATGCCACGACCTGTGATTGAACCCAGGTCTCTCGAACCATTGGCGAACAATCTACCCCTTAGATACACACAATTTACCCAACCCTTCCTCACGAATAGGAGGTGACACAAGGTCAGTTTTTTAAGCAGTTTAACAAGTTTAAATTCAGAGTTTTCCTCCCAGTCCGTTTGTCATACCTAAGTTAAAGAACCCAAACTGTCCTACAGTTTACTTATAGCGGGAGGGAGAATGCTTTGATTCATAACATTTCCAATGCCATTAGTGCAATGGGAAATGCAAACAGCTTCGTCCAAGATTTGAACTCGTTTTGTTGTGTCCCTTTCCCTCAACGGTAACTCTCATATCACAAACGCCTTCACTCGTTGCTATATAGTAAAAAAAAAATACTTGAACAAGGAACTAAGACAGACCAAAAAATATAAAACAAGGAACAATTCCAAAGAACCTGCAAAAGATCTTGGAAATTAGAGATTCCAAGAAGTTCCCCGAAGACAGCAGCACTGCTGTGATTGGTTAGAAGGAGTCTTTGAGATCTGAAGAGACTATTTCTCTCTGACTATGGTGAGGTCACCAATTCATATTTGCATAATTTTTCTATTATTATTACTACTACAATAATTTAAAAGTGAAAAAGTCTCCCAGATTCTTTGACGTTAAATAAGAGATAGAATATTTTTTAGATTTTTAATTTTTTTTAATGCTTTATATGGTAATCGTTTTTAAAAATCACATTAATCTATTCAATAATTGTAGCTAAGATATTAACAAAAATTCTACACATGCATTGTTATCCTATTCTATCTAAATACGATTCCTCTTCTGCACAGGGGTAAGACCCTCCAACGAGTGTCCTGGATAAGACATAAAACTACATATGATGTTTAAACTTCAGTCTTGGAGGTTGGGGGAATGTGGAGTACCTCTTAATTTCAACTACTCCCAGGTGCACTCTGACCTGGATTGCTAGAAACTGCTTAAGTCTCATCTCTGAGTAAAAAAAAAAACTGTTTACTCTATTACTTAGCGTTGTTATTTTGAGTTATTTGAAAAACCTACAGCTGTGAAAATTATTTATATTAAACAGGAATACTTAATAAATGGTTTTCCTAAAGTTAAATAGCTATTTTTATGCCATTTAATTGTGTGTAAACAAGTCGTTACTTACAACCTATTAGCATATAAATATCACACACACACACACACACACACACACACACACACACACACACACACACACAGGATTTTGCATTACACGAACAAGATGGTTGATATGCCATAAAATACCAAATACCTTACCCATGAGTTTTAATACCGGCTATAATTTTGAACTTGTGGTAGCGATAACAAATAACACAAAAACACAAATGGGGTTTCTATGGACAGACTTTTTAAAAAAATATCTTTGTGGTCATTACCGCTTAACTATGCAGAGTAACCAAATGTGACCAAAGAAGTATCTTGTTCACATTAGATAATTTTTATTTTTTTATTCTTTACTTATTTATTCATTTATTTTTGGAGATGAATATTTTAAAATTCGTGATCGCAAAGAAAAGTTAATGAACATACATAACTTCTCCCCCCCCTCTCTCTCTCTCCCCCCTTCACACCACGTTCTCTCTCGTGAATTCTCTTATAGGCTCTTTGTTCCCTTTTTCTAGGTCTTTCTTTTCTGGTTATTCTCTCTCTCTCTCTCTCTCTTCCCGTATTTCTTTTCCTAAGCCCCCCTCTAATATATACATATATCTCTTTCTCACACATATACACACACAGCCTTTCTTCTCTTTGGCTGTGTTCTCTTTATATTCCCTCTTTTATTTCTTTGCTCTCTCTTCTTGTTCTCACCTATCACACCTTTTATCTTAAACCTTCTTTCTTTTCCTTCCCCCTCTTTATCTCTTTTCCTGTCTCTAGACGTTTTTATCTTTCTCGACTACTGATTCAAAGAGTCTATCATTATGTGGTCTTTAATGATTAAACCCCTCTCTCTCTTCAACAGTTACTTACATACTTTTAGTTTCCTCCTACTATTCTTTTCTCTTCTGTCGAATCATAGTTCTTATCTCTCACTACTTCTCCCGCCTTCTCTATTTATCTCTTATCTTCCTTTTTCTTTCCCTGTGACCTTTCTATATCTACCTCCTCATACTATCTCTAGTTTTTACTCCGTTCATGTTTAGTACACTACAACTGAGCAAAACGCAGAGAAAAAGTCCGCCCGACAGACAATCGGACGCCCTTCACCGTTTATAGACTTCCAGGCTGATTTCCGGTAGATAATGAAGACGTTCCCGACAAGAAGAACGGCAAATCGTGCCATATCCGGAGCTGACCGAGAACTGCATGTCAGTCGTTTGGGTTATCTGCAGCGGCAGGAGCAGCAACAGCAGCAGCGACCGCAGCAGGAGTTAACCTCACGTCTCTAAAACTCCCAGCTCTATCACTGAAAACTAGCCACTCATTTCTTGTTTAAGAGGACATTTTTCTGGACGCTTTCTCCCCCTTTCTCTCTCGATCCCTTTCCTCCTACTTTCAACCTGTAACGTCAACGGTCATCTCAACCAAGCAATATTAAATCATAAGATTTTGTTTTTATACTTATTTCTTTTTAATAGCAAGTTTTCTTTGTCTTTTAAAAAATTGTAATTTCTTAAAATTTACCAATTCCTAAATTTCCTTCAGGATATCCACGAGGTACCCCACATTACTAAAATTGAATGTTTTCAATTTTTCCAATGCATTTTTATTGGTTTCATTCAATCTTCATCAATATCTAGTCTGAGTATGGAATCTTAATTTTTTTCTTTCTTTGCTAATTTCGTTGATTAATTAAGTTTTCTTTTGTGATTTTTTTTTTTTAAATGGATACATCAATAAAAGTTTGCCTTTTTGTGTGACCTAAGCACGCGAAGCAAAGTCGGATATGGAACTAATTCTACGTTTAATTTCCGGTAAAGCACTCTGGTTAACAAATGAGTTTTCAAACGGAGGACATTGATTTATTTGCTTCTCTGGTCATATTTATGCATACTATATTTGTCAAAATAATACAAAAAATAAAGATCAACATGTAACTACTCCCATATTATTTTGAAATATAATTAAATAAGAAACACATACACATTTTATATATAAGCAAAGAAAGAAAAAATTAAGATTCCATACTCAGACTAGATATTGATGAAGATTGAATGAAACCAATAAAAATGCATTGGAAAAATTGAAAGCATTCAATTTAATTCAATTTTCATACAAAGACAGACTGTTTCGTTCTATCAGAACTCTTCAGTGTGGCTAGACACGTAGGACGCTCGAAGCCAGGATCGAAACCCATCCAACTATACGTTAGTCTCAGACCGCTCGGCCAACAAGCGTACCACGTTGACTGAGGGAATTTTTTAAGGTATTGTGTAGCAACAGCAGCGTCCGTTTGTTTCGATTTTTTATACCCTATCGGCTACCAGAGTGCTCAATTCTTTCGAAGAGCTTTGCATTATGCGAGTGGCGGCCAAAAATTCCTTCGCCAGAGTGCTCAACCCCCATGGGGGAGCGTATAAACAAGAGTAAACAAATTCTGATAATATAAAACTATGCAATCTACAAATAGGGAGCAGTAATAAAAACTAAAGTATTATACCCTAATTCAACTGGAGTGTACTCGTTGTGTAGTGGTTAGCATGTTAGACTATGGCATCGTAGTAAACGAGTTAGAAAGCCAGTTACGCAATTACTTTCGATTTCAGACTAGAATCTTTGGGAAGGGTATGGATTCCCTTATTCCCGAGGCTATGGGTTAAATAGCACCGCTATTGTTCTTCTAAAAGGATCGTTTTGATATTAAATTATCCACGAAGGTTGATATGCCATTAATTAAACAAACCACAGCTTGGATGAAATTTTTCACTTGGAGATGACACATTAATCAGAAATATATGTGGTACGTTGCCGAGAACATTAGTAACCTTGTTTCTTAAAGCTTAACTATATTCGAATTCTATCCTCTCTTGTAGCCAGATTAAATTAAGTCTGGTGGTATCGTGAGATACTGCTGGGGCGCTCTGGGCTAGTGGTAATGATGCTTCGGCCCCGAAACCATGCCTGAACCCAGTGTCATCATCTAATGAAGGCTTTTTTTAGAAGCAATGCTGTTGTATAAACATCAGTTATTGTATGATACCTAATATTAAAATTTAGCACAAAAAGTGGTTTTAACCAGTAAAACTATTAGTGTTCCATGAACGATTATGTAGAGCAGTATTACAATATATTTCAAGTATAAAATAAGTTATAACAAATCTGGATAAACATTTAAGGTGGAACAAGAAATACTAGAGCCATACATAAGAAGTTATCATTAAAAAAGGTCACAATTTGATATTTCTGGGAATCTTCAGAATCTTCCCTCGAAGGAACAAAGATTGCATATTGGCAGCTTTTAAAGAAGCAATTTTACCCGGTCATTCTTGATTAGCGTGAAAATAATTCAATTTTGTGATCAATTTGGAATCTTCCTGGTAACACAAGTGAACTAAATGGAATTAGAAGATTAAACTACCAAATTTGAAGTCGTTGTCCTAAATATTTTTGAGCAAGTTTTAGGGCATAGTCCATAAGTTGGTGAATTTAGATAAGGTACTATTTACCAACCCCTCCGCTCGGGCAGGATATGACACAAGGTCAATTTTTAAGCGGAGTTTAACAGGTTTGAATTCAGAGTTTTCCTTCTCCTAGACTAGTTGCCTCACCAAGGCTGAAGAACCTAGTCCGTCCTACTATTTACCCATAGCTGGAGGGAGAATAAGGGGGTTCATACCTTTCCCAAGGGTATTTGCCCGAAAGTGAACGTAATAGCGCGACTGGAGATAAGGTTAATGAGATTAAAGCATACCTTATTGATGGACCAAAATATCTGATGTAAATAATTTTACGATACAAATTCATGTTTAATGATTTTAGTATATACTTGCATTGAAAATCGCGTAATTTCTTTCACTGATCAGAAAACAACGGTCATATTTACTGACAGATAAAAATTAGACTATTTTACGTACAATTGTGTTTTTCCGTCATAATGCTCAGCTAACTGCACCTTCAGTCCAACACACACACACACACTTTCTGTTGTTGTTTCAAAGTTTAAACAATATGAAAAATATGAGGTATATAAATAGGGACGTAACTTGTTGATGAGATATAAAATCCGTGCCACGTTATCCGAACCAAAAACAAACTCCTTATAATTGATTGCTTTGCGGTATCTCCCAGTATTTAGTCAAGCGTTGTACAGTCAATCATTTATTCAAGATGATTGTAATAAAAAATAAGATGATGAAACTCTGCTTTTGGTACTAAAATAAACATGCCTTTTTTTATGAGAATTTTATTTTTACATAAATACAAAACATCTTGTATCCAATATAAATCCAAAATACATATTCGCACTCTTATATATACATACGAACCAGAGCACGTATAATATATATATATATATATATAGTCATCCATAGACAGACTGTTTCGTTCTATCAGTGTGGCTCCCAGCGGTTAGAGTGTTCGCCAATGGCCCGGGAGACCTGGGTTCAATCCCAGGTCGAGTCATACCAAAGACTTTAAAAATGGTACTTGATACCACCTTGCTTAACACTCAGCATTATAAGGTACGGTTCAAGGGTAAAGTGGAGCAATCCTGGGAATGGAGTAGCGCCCTCCCCTACACCTTGGTGTAGTAGCTATCGAAAAGGGAGCCTTCGGGTCATCCTCGACTATGGTCGCTAACTTACTTAGTATCATAGCGCTCAGCCAACAAACGAACCACGTTTGCCCCTGAATTATAATTATTGTAGCAGCCTATATATATATATATATATATATATATATATATTATATATATATATATATATATGAAATGTTTGTGTGTGAAATTCGGGATATTAAGAATAATAAATGATCCAATATAAACTAAACATGCTTATTAAACAGTTCTTACTAAACTAAAACATTAAATCATTTTTGAACGACACTTTAGTCCAAGTTGGCACACAAAAGTCTTTAAAAATTTGTTAATTGTTTCGAAAATTAAATGTTTATCATTTCAAATGCTAAAATATGAGTGAAGCTTGAGAAAACGTTTTTTTTGTTTTGTTTTTTTAAAATCTTTTGAATTAAATTTAAACGAACCCGTTTTTCTCTCTGCAAAACAATACCTCTCTTCTTTTTTTTTTTTTTTTTTCTTTAATTAATCACTTATGACACAATTAACAATGAATTTCTCTTTAAATCCTTTGATCCAGTTAAAGATGAAAATATAAAAGAAATTGCAATAAAGAAAATTAAAACACTATTTCAAAAATTCGAAATAATTTAGTCTGCTTTTCATTTAAATTGACAGTCAAAAAATGTTTGTGTTTTGACAAATTGGCACAAAACATGCGAATAAATAAACAATATTTTGCAATGATTTTTAGTCTTTTTTTTAATATATTTCAAGACAACTCCAGAAACTTGTGATTTCTCTTTGTAATAACCATTCGTGGTGATGATAATTCTTTGTTTAGAAAGAATGATTCTAGTTTGTTGTCCATAATTATCTCAAGTAATATACAAAATTAGATTAGTTAAAAATGATATTCAGCAAAATGTAGCGCCCCCCGCTAAATTATTACTGCATTGCAAATTGGACTTCATATTGCTTTATTAGTGCATTTTATCTCGGATGTACTGCTTTTGGTGGATTCTTACGAATTTACTCAGAATTAATGTAATAAATATATAGACATGTTACTTACCGCTCTATTTGCGTAATGATTAGTGTTCGCCAATGGAACGGGGTTCTATCCCTGATCGAGTCATACCAAAGACTCGAAAAAATGGTACTTAATGCCTACTTGCTCGACACTCACCCTTGATCCATACTTTATAATGCTAAGTGGAGCAATCCAGGAAAAATAGTAGACCCCTTCCCAATACCCCAATGTAGTAGCTATTGAAAAAGAAGCCTTCGAGTCGCCTAGACTACGGTAGGCCTACTTGTATAAAGATATATTTTTTACTTCTGTATTTGTAACAATATATTTTTAAAAAGATAATTACTCATAAAGAATTTCTTTTTAGAATAGATATTTACTTTTTTTCCATAAATTTATGTAAAATAATCAACTAGGCCACCTCAAATTGCCTAAATGTGAAGTAAAATAGTAACCCCCAAATATACAAATGTTGATATTTTCACTCAGATTTTAGGCGAAGTGCAAAGTAGAGAGCTCTATATTCTGTTGGGGTCTGACTTTTGTAGATCAACAGGTGAAATTCTGACTTGGACCTCGGTGTTCACGCCCAGGTAAATCTTCAAAGCCCTTAGCCACTAAACCGGCTCCTTTAGAATCTTGACTACGTTCAGTAATGAATTTGCTAAAAGGTATTTTAAATTGCATAATTTAGCACCTAGATACATAGGATTGTGTAATCAAAATGTAATAGTCTAACGACCTTCCAGTATATATTTATCCAATCCTTCAATGACAGGCAGGATGGGACACAAGGTTAATCCCTAAGTAGAAGACATTTGTTTTAAAGGTTTTACTTCTCCTAAACTGGTGGCCATACCAAGTCTACTACTTACCCGTAGTTTAGGGAAGAGAAAGGATAGGCATGTCTTCTTGTATTTAAGATAATATTAGAATACTTTTTTTTATATAATTTCACGAAAATAAAACGATGTATTATAGACTGGATTTGACACAAAGTATTTTTTATTGTGGGGGTTTAAGGGACGGATAGGTTGGGTATGAACCGAGACTCATGCCCTGCAGCATTATACTGGTCACACTGGCTGCAATGTGAACTATGCAAGCCTTTCAGTCTCCCGGCACGAAGCCAGGTGACCTTGCTGGTCATGGCTTAACTAGACCCGAAGGTCTAGTGCTATGCTTATCATTGATTTTTCGCCAACTCGAACGTGACCCAGGCGGAGAAGCGGGCCATTCTGCCTCAAGTCGATTCGTTGACTTGATACCCCATCTGGCGCGAAACCCAGACGGCCCATCACCATGAGTAGAATATAACTCAAGGTCAGTTTTTAAACGGAGTAAACCTGGTTTGAAATCAGTTTTCTTTCTCAAAGACTGGCTGTCTTACCAAGACAAAAGAACCCAGTCTGTCCGACTAGGTACCCAAAGCTGGAGAAAGTAGATTCATTCTTTCGCACGAAGAAAAAACGGAAAAAACCTCGAGCAGGATTTGAACTTGAGTTGTCGATCTTATATCCTACGATGAAAAACATCATGCTATACGATAAATCAAATACTCACACATTTGATTTTGATTGTTTGGTTATTGATAACTGATTGATCGATAATCTATAATTACAAAGTCTAACACTTATTGCGTTATCTTATTCAACCTGTTATCTACCCGGTGCACACCTATCAACTCATCCTTATCACCAGACATACAGGCTAAAAAGCATATTCTGCCTCCCTTGCATGCAATAACATTAGGAACATGATGCATTAGATTATGTAGACACATTTGTAGCTTCATTACATTTAATGTGTTGGCCGACTCTTGTGGAGGTTGACCCGAAGGCTCTCTCCAATAGAAGCCGTTATTCCTTCCCCTGAATTGCTCCACTTTCCCTTGATACGTACCTTATAATATTGAGTGTTAAGTAAGGAAGAATCAAGAACCTTTTTTTTTGTGTTGTTTGGTATGACACGACCTAGGATGGAACCCCGGTCTCTCGGGCCATTCGTGAACACTGTTATCACTATGCAAGCTACTAACCATTTTTGCTATTGGTATCTCACTCAAAAGCTATTATACTTGGGGGTGTCCTCGTGGTGTACTGGTTAAAGCGATGGACTGCGGAATCGTAGTCCGCGAGTTCGTACTCCAGTCGCGTTATTACGTTCACTTTCGGGCAAATACCCTTGGGAAAGGTATGAACCCCCTTATCTCCCTCCAGCTATGGGTAAATAGTAGGGCAGACTAGGTTCTTCAGCCTTGGTTTGGCAACTAGTCTAGGAGAAGGAAAACTCTGAATTAAAACCTGTTAAACTCCGCTTAAAATTTGACCTTGTGTCATATCCTGCCCGAGCGGAGGGGTTGGTAAATAGGATTATACTTGGGGAAAATGTGTAAAATTTTTAATAAATACGACAAAAATATAAAATGTAAATTATTTAGTTTCGATGTAAAATAGATTTCTTCTGTAATACCATATCTTTAAAATAGTAATAATATATTGGGATATTTAAACTATATATTACAAACATTCTTTTAAAAACTATTTTCACATTAGATCTCTTTCATAAAAATTAATATCAAAAGCTTTTTTTTTTTTCCAAATCCTGTTAAATTTATTTTTCATTTTCAACTTTATTGCTTTCATTTTCGCCTTTTTTTATTTTCCTCTCTTTGCTTTAACGTTTTTTCTTTCATTTTCCTCCTCTCTTTTTTTCCCTCTCTTTTCTTTTTTTCCATTATTTTTTCGTCTGGTATTTTCTTATTCTTTTTTTTTTTTTTCTGATTTCTCTTTTATTTTTTTCTTTCATTTCCACCCGTTTTTTAATCTTTTTTTTCCTTTTACATTCTTGGTCTTTTTTCTCGTTCATTCTCAATCTATCTATCTATCTCTCTCTCTCATATATATATATCCCATTCTGTCTTTTCTGTTTATCTGTCTGATATATATATATATATATATATATATATATATCAGATTTCCACTCGGAAGTTTTCCCGGAAAGATATCGGTTTTCTCAATGACGATTGTGCGTGTGTGCTGTTTTGATTATTACTCAGTTTAATGATAAAGCAAGTTCAGAGAAAGAGAAGGGTGCAAATAAAGAAATGATAAAATAAACAGAAACACCACACAATTTGAAACTTGTAATGCAATTAAGAATAGTAATTATTTATATGAGATGATTCCCGAGACACATTTAAGGATGAATCAGCTTTTTAAAATAAAACCAACATATTTATTTTGATTATTTTTTTTTTTTCACATACATTGCATTATATCAAAATTTCAAAACGGAGAATTCTCAGAACAATAAGCAAATCAAATATATTTTCATTTCCTACGTTCATATTTTAAAATACAATAAAAAAAAATTAATTAATTAATTTTTCATCTAAGTGGTTTCGTTGAAAACATGGCATTTATATCTTTAGATATAACAGTTAATGCTTTTTATTAAATTGCTTTGGCGATTGGATTTCAGTTTCTGATTAGAATAAGAAATGTTGGTTGAAATAAATATTTATTCATTTGTTTGATATCGTTAATTTATCAAAAATGTAACTGTATTTATTTTTTAATTTCTGACAATTTTTTGTTTATATTGCATTTATTTTGAATTTTGGAGTGAATACTGATATAATTCCTCAATTCTATTAAAAGTCGGTGGCTGTATTTACCGAATAAATAGTTTATAACGGCCGTAAGAAAACAAATTTGAAAGTTAATATAAAACACACACACTATATATATATATATATATATATATATATATATATATATATATATATTCTGTTTTTTCGAGCTTTTTATATATATATATATATAAGGCTCGAAAAAACAGAATTTTTTAAAGAAAATATCCTTTTTATAAAAAAGCAATGAACCATATACTTTTTGCTGCAATCTTAGTCACGTTGTGTAAGTATTCATTTAAAAAAAGTTGTTTTTAAACACTAATTAATTTTTACTTCTAAATGTCTAAAATCCTGGAAAATTAACTTGAAGAAATCTTGAATACTCGAAAGAATTAAATGCATTTTGTATAACTTAAACAAAAAGGTTATTCATGCAATGGAAATCTTTTAATTCCAGATTCATTTGGTTCAGAATTTCAGGAACTTAAATGATTTAGATTTTAATGCTTTGAAATATAATTTGTGTGTCTTTTTTACTTGTATTTTTTGTACAGAAAAAAAATTACTAATTGATAAATATGCCAAATGCAACATTGCAAATTACCAATTAATTATTCAGCGATTTTTAGAATTCATTTAATCATGACTACTCAAACATATTCGCTCACATTCCATCTTGAAGGAGAAAATGGTGGCTCATTTGGTAGACACGTTAAAATAATTCTGTTGCTCATTGTTAGTGTTGCGGAATATAATAAAAAAAAACTTTAAATAATTCGCATATATATTTTGGGTATTATTTTTGTTGTGACTATTTAAGTTTAAATGTGTTTAGTTATGTTTTAAGTTTGTTTTGTTTTGTTTTTAAATCATTTTGCTCTTTTCTTTATAAGGCATATAAATGAACTACATTTCTTTCTTTAAATTCAAAACTGTCTAGATTTGGAAAAGAGATTAAAGTTAATGTCTGTTAAACATTTTAAAAAGTTAGACGATAATTCAAAAAAAATCTAAAGTATTACGACTTCAGAAAATAAATTAGAAACAAAAAACTGGTTCTTATTAGTAAAAAACGAACTAGCATTTGAAAATATAGATGGTGTTTAAAAGATAAAGATTGAAACAAAAAAAAAATCAACTATTAGATCCAAAAGAATTTCATTAAAAATATATATCAACATTCTGAAATTACAGGAATTCTCTAATGCATTAATTATAATGTATTCTGATCTGCTACCAGACGTTTACTGCAGGTAACCTTTACCTTTCTTTAGAATATTCAAGGTTTTATTTGGCGTTTAATCTCCATAGATCAGAATATCTATGAATTATTTTCCTAATTATCTCGTAAAATATAAAAGGAAATGTACAAAAAATCTGTTTACAATTTAACATTAAGTATTATTTAAAAATCTTGGTAGTGTTTAATGCAAGTGATTCTTAAAACCATTTATTTTCAATGTTTCACAATTATATATATATATATATATATATATATATATATATATATAAAATGTGTGTGTGGAAAAGTGGATAAACCAACACTGACAAAGTATCCAGCAATATTTCGTTATTTATCTATTTATTTTTAGATAAAGAATGAAATATCATTGTTGAATCCGTTGTCAGTGTTGGTTTATTTCGCTTTCCGCTTATTTTTATCATCTTGTTAAATTTACCAAAATCTACCTTTTCTCCCTCTCTCTCTCTCTCTCTATCAATCTCTCTCTCTCTCTCTCTCTCTCTCTCTATATATATATATATATATATATATATACGCAAACACTGAATGAAATGATTAAAATCAAAATACTTAACACGATAAATTAATTTTCAGTAAACATATTAAACTATATCGTTGTTTTAATACCGGGGGTTATTAACCAGTATTTTAATAATTATTCAACAAGATATTTAAAATTATTTGATAATTCTACAACTACAAAATTGAAGTCGTTTTAAGCAATAGCTTCTGAATATCATTTTACATAAACATAGTCAAAAATCTTATTAAGAAATTCTGTTTTAAAAATATCATTTTTAGGAAGATGAAAAAATGTTACTACTACTATAACTTCTCAATAAAACTTCATGAGTAATACATAGACAGGTATGGTTTATACACAGTATCTTGTGAAATATGTTTATAAATTAGTAAAGTTGGCGACTGTAGTCGAGGGCGACCAGAAGGCTCCCTTTTCAATAGCTACTACAACGAAGTGTTGGGGCGGGCGCTACTCCATTCCCTGGATTGCTCCACTTTACTCTTGATACGTACCTTATATTGCTAAGTGCTAAGCAAGGTGGTATCAAGTACCATTTTTAAAATCTTTGGTACGAAGCGACCTGGGATTGTACCCTGGTCTATCTGACCATTGGCGAAAATTTCTAATGATATTTTAACATTTATTAATTTTTTGCATTGAAATCGGTTTTGATATATATATTTTTTATTTTGAATTGTATTTTTAAAAAATGTTTAAAGTCTATATATTTGATAACTTCAGCTTTATTTAAGAACGAAGGTTTTTATCATCAAGTTATCGTTAATTATCATTTTCGAAAAGCTAAATATTTTTTAATACCAATAATTTTTGTTGATGTCATATGTTCTAAGTTTCATGTTGTTGTTTAAGGGTTTGTACCATATCTTTGGACAGATTGCTTTTATATAAAATATCAAATATTATTCAATGTTTTTTGTTTTTTTTATAGATTTAACTCCCTCTCCAATCCACATTTATTAACAAGTAATGAACAACAGTAAAGGAGAACTTAGAAGTATTTTACATTATGTCATTATCTAATGAATTATTGATATTTGATGATTATTGTTAATTCATTGTAAGAATGGCGGTTTTATATATTTTGAAATCTAGCATAATCGCTAAAGAAGACGTTAGATATAGGAAATATTGAATTTTTACTATTTTTTTATCATAGGACTTCCCGCCACATACTTTCACAAAGGGAGGTAATCGGATTCTAAATTTTACCAAGCGAGTTTTGTTCTATTTCAGTCATTTTTCAAGGATTATTTCTGTCCCATAATACTTGATTCATTTTCATATAAATTTGAGAGAAAAAATGTAGCAACTATTATGAGACAGGTGAAACAAAAATTATTTCTAAAGCCATATCATGTTTTACTATCAATCACACCGTCGCAATCGATTACAAATTGAAACTTTTGGTTTTAATTCTTTTTTGATAGAATTAAATATTAATTTTGTTAAGAATTACATACATTTGCTGATTTTTATTTTGATTTAATCAGTTTTATCAGATTAGTTTGGGGGTGTCCTCGTGGCGTAATGGTTAAAGCGATGGACCGCGGAATCCTAGTAAGCGAGTTCGTACTCCAGCCGCACTATTACGTTCACTTTCAGGTAAATACCCTTGGGAAAGGTATGAAACCCCTTATCCTCCAAGCAATGGGTTAAATAGTACCACAACTGTTCTTCTAGGAGAATGGCTTTGGCATTAAATAACCTACAAAGGTTGATATGCCATTAAAAAAAGAAACCATCAAAATATTTTATATGTAAAACGGTGGGTCAATTCAGAAGGAGCGAAAAGATGAATATTTGGCCTAATGAGTAAGGGTTCACTAATAGTCAGGGAGACCGGGGTTCAATCCCCGGTCGAGTGATACCAAAGACTAAAAAAAAAAAAATGGTACTTGATGCCTCCTTGCCAAGCACTCGGTGTAGTAGATATTGAAAAGGGAGCCTTCGGGTCACCCTCGACTGCAGTCGCCAACTTTACCTACTTTATTTCTTTTGTAGTGAGTGTGAGCATTATAACTATTCCATTCTTATTGTCTTATGCCAGACTTAGCTAAGTTTAAAATATTTCCTCTTAAGGGATGTTTAATAAAGCTTATATGTTTTATTCGTAATGAAATTAGATCGTTAGAAATGGCCCGTAAAACAAGTGACCTTTTTGTCCGAAATTCAGTGTACTTTCTGTGATTCATTTGCAATCTAAATTAATATCAAATATTAAATGTGCTGTAAAAACTGATTTTCATTTGATATCTGAGAACAAAATTAATTCAAACAACGCTAACAACGACTAAGCCAACTTTGATACTTTATTAGACAAAACAATTTTGAAAAAAAAAAAAATAAATAAATAAAATAATTCATTCACAAATTTATTTTTAATTACTCTCTTTCTCTTTCTCACTCAAGAACACAATGGCAAAGTTTTTCGTTTTTTTTTTTTTTCCAATCCTAAATGTACAAATTCTTGATAAAGAGGAATGTAAGGATCACTTTCTCTTCTGGTTTAATTTCCTCGGTATTAAAATAAGACTTTTATGAAGTTCTTGAAGAGGATGGCATACGGAAATTTCTGTCATTCAGCTATCGTTCGTAATTAATTTTGTTGCAATCATTTGGTAAGGGTTAGGATTGATGAACTACCGTTTTATTGGCAAAAATATAATTAAAAAAAATTAGAAACATTTCTTTTTCTTTTTAATACCGGATAAATGATTAAACTAAAGAATAGAAAGAAAAGCACACATTTAACAGCAACAGTTACTTCATATTAACACAAATCAAAAAACATGGTCACAAGATGTTTTTTTCTTTTTAAAACAAAAACTTTGTTTGTTCGCAAGCGTCTCCAAATACAAACAAAATGAAGAAGGGATTTGATTACTGATCCATTATTTTAAAAAAATTATTTCTCGAGTGAAATTTAGGTTTATACTGTTTTCAACATGAGATTTCTTTTGTAAAGATGTAAGTACATTCAACATCTGAACAGATGGAGCATTGTAGATTTGAGGTATTTCTAAACCATTTCTATGTTCTGCTTGAATTAATCCATTTATTGTTTTCACAATCAGGTATTTTTAGTATTTAAAAAAAATGCCACACATAGGCATAAACGTTCGTATTCTTAAAAAAAGTATCTCACATATAGCATTGTGCATATATATATATATATATATATATATATATATAGATAGTGCATGTGTGTGTGTGTGTGTGTGTGTGTGTGTGTGTATATATTTTTGGTCCAAAGAGAGAAAAAGCAAATATTTCAAAATGACTAGGTCCATAAAGAAGTTTTTATCTTTTTACAAATTATTCATTTTGTTCTTACATACAGTATGCTTTCAGCTTGTTGCTTTCATCAGAAAACATTTAATATTTTAAGCAACAAGCTGGAAACTTACTGTATGTAAGAAAAAAATTCTTAATTAGATATAAGTCACTTTGTAAACCTACTCTCTTTGAAATATATATATTCGTGTGAATGAATATTTAGGTTAACCATAGTTATAAAAAAAATTTTGCATATTCGGTTTAAAAATATAGAGGGGTTCATTGTAAAGAGATGATCCTACTTTCTCAAATGTCAATAGTTATTTATTTATTTATATATTAAACTGTATGAATTGTCAAAAGGTTGTAGTTTACCAGAGATCTGCCTCAGGGGTTTCAACACCTGGATTGGATTCCGTCGGCAGTCTCCTAGACTGGTTGCTTAAGAATTTCTTTTGCATTGCTAGTTATCCATCGTTCGGAGAAGTGGATTTTTGTATTTTACCATATTTACCCAACCCCTCCGCTCGGGCAGGATCTGACACGAGGTCAATTTTTAAGCGGAGTTTAACAGGGTTGAATTCAGAGTATTCCTTCTCCTAGACTAGTTGCCTCACCAAGGCTGAAGAACCTAGTCTGTCCTACTACTTACCCATAGCTGGAGGGAGAATAATTGGATTCATACCTTTCCCAAGGGTATTTGTACTATGTGAAATGCAATCACTCTCGTCCGGGATTTGAACTCGTGTCGCCGTGTCCATTTCCTACGACGATAACCATTATACCACGGGCACCTCCATTCCTGGATTTTACTACGAGTAAAGTGTGAAGATAATGCAAGCAAACTTAGATATGACCCTCAGCCAGACTAAACTTAAGTTTAGCCTAACATAACGCAACAAATAGGGAACAACCAGTGACCATAATTCACTACAATATAAATTTTCTACCAAGTAAGACTTCCGTCTACTTTTCTAAGATGACATACTCTCATTTGCTTTTAGAATGTAATTTATAGAGTAAATATGTCTGATATAAGTCAGTGATATTGAATTAAAGCTTTTTACAGTAGTTACGACCTGTTAGGCAAGATTGGCTTAATGAATTGAGTGTTCACCAATGGCCCGAGAGACCAGGGGTTCAATCTCAGGTGGAGTCATACCAAAGACTCAAAAATTGGTACTTGATGTCGCCTTGCTTTACATTCAGCATTATAAGGATCAAAAGTAAAGTGGAGCAATCTAGGGAATATAGTAGCACCCTCCTCTACATTTCGGTGTTGTAGCTATTGAAAATGGAGCCTTCAGATCACCCTCAACTGCAGTCGCCATCTTTACTTTTTTTTACTTTAGGCAAAATTGATTGGCACTCCTCCAAGACTAGATTCCCCTATTTGTTTCATATATTTTTACAAAAATCCGATAAGTCCAACTATGGCCATAAGGAGTTTCCGTTGCAACAATTTTCCTCGTGTAAGAAATCTACTTGTTTTTAAAATCAGCACTCAGAATTCTTTCATCTCGCACCGATCCCTGTTGCCGATTGGAAATAAATGTCTTTCGGCCCAAACTAGAGAAACCTACATAAGATTTATTATATTTATCTCTTTGTATCATTTGTTATGATGCAAATGAATTAAATGCGTATATTCGTGGGGGAAAATATCAGCTTTGTCTTCTCTCAAATTCGCATAACTCGATATAAACCTTTCTTAAAAATAAAATCAACATGACTAGTCAATGACCGAACTATTCCATGTGAAAGGTCCTGACACAAGAAGCTTACGCCTATCATTTGTCAAGCGAATGAGTTAAAAATAATCACGTGCTTTGAAAGGGGAAACGTTCCGACTCTAGCGCACACCTGTGAATGCTAGTTGACATACATACATTGGTATTTACAAAAACTGTATTTCCGTCCTCCATGTTGAATATTATGTCGGAATAATGTACGGGCGGTAGAGGAGAAGCGCTCACACACTTATTTACGTTACTATTATTATTATTATTATTTTGACAAAATAAAATGAAATAATCCCTGTACTAAAAGTCTAACTTCCGGTTCCTGTTAGCCACTCCCACTCGTCACTAGTTTCTTTGTGGGGGAGGGCTTCTTTTTTCTATTCTCTCCTGAGGACATCATCAACTATAAGTGAACATTGTTGCTTCCAAATCTGTTGCTTAAAGCTATAGTGCTATTCATTATATTTAAACCTCCTACCTTATTCTGTTTACTTATTTATTTATATTTTGTATACAATATACATTTTTAAAGTCTTACTGTTAATCTGACAGGAAACTATTTTAGTATTGAAAGACTATAATAGATATCTATATATATATCCACGTATTCTATAGTAATAAATGCCACATAACGGTAAATTATTCGTATTGAATTGTAGCTTAAACTGTTTAAAAACAAATGGTAATTACTAAAGAGAAATAATTACTGGGAACCCTATAATCATTAGTATTAAATAATATTTTAAATCGTACAATTGTGTGCAAATTGTTTGTATTTGATTGGAATACTTGATACCATAATTGTTGGCAAAATATTTAAGAAACTATGCAAATAATGTAATTGTATATTGGACACGATATGTTAACTTCTCTACAGAATTTAACTCTGCTCTGGTCGACGCACCAATAAAAGTAATCTATAATTCTTTTCTGCACATAAAATACTTATTCAGTTAAAAGAAAGTTTTAATCAACCATAGAAGTGTACACATTTTGATGTTGAATATTGTTCGATTTTTTTTATATTCAATCTTTATTTATTGTAATTGATTTATAAAAGATTTTTTTCCGGTGATCAGAAATTGATGCAAAAGATAGGAGTATATATATATATATATATATATATATATATATATATATATCTATAGAATTATATTATATATTTATTACTATATATATATATATATATATATATATATATATAAATATATATATATATATATAATTTTTAGTTATAAATATATATATATATATTATTTTTAGTTATATATATAATTTTTAGTTATAAATATATATATATATTATTTTTAGTTATAAATATATATATATATTATTTTTAGTTATAAATATATATATTATTTTTAGTTATATATATTATTTTTAGTTATATATATATATATATATATATATATATATATATATTATTTTTAGTTATGTATATTATTTTTAGTTATAAATATATATATATATATTATTTTTAGTTATAAATATATATATATATATATATATATATATATATATATATTATTTTTAGTTATAAATATATATATATATATATTTATTTATTTTTTTATATAAATATATATATATATATATATATATATATATATATATATTATTTTTTTGAGATATATTATTTTTAGTTATAAATATATATATATATATTATTTTTAGTTATATATATATATATATATATATATATTATTTTTAGTTATATATATATATATATATATATATATATTATTTTTAGTTATATATATATATATATATATATATATATATATATATATATATATATATATTATTTTTAGTTATATATATATATATATATATATATATATATATATTATTTTTAGTTATAAATATATATATATAGTCATAAATGAATATATATATATACATATTATTTTTAGTTATATATATATGTATATATACTATTTTTAGTTATATTATTTTTAGTTTATATGAATATACCTTTTTTTTTTTTTTTGGTTATATATTAATATACTATCTTTAGTTATATACATAAAATAATATACATACTATTTTTTTAGTTTTATTATATTATATATATTGTTTCATTATTAAATCAATTTTGGTTATCTGGAGAAATTCATCAGATTTCTGTTACTCCGAGCCGAACTTATAATTCTTGGTAACAACTTTTACTGTCGTCTGGAATGCCCTACCCGACATTTTCAGAGTTTGAGCCAAGATTTAAATTACAGATTTTCAAGGTATGCAGGCAAACCCATGGAAAATACAATACCTTTACCTGCATTTCTTTACTTTTATTTGTTTATTTTTTTTACAGAAAACCCGATTTCGCTTAACAAATATTTGGCGGCCATTAATGATTTGTCATATTTCAACCAATATTTATCCTGACATATTTACATAGAATGCTTTAGACTAATAAATGTGTCGTGTTTTATTCGTCTGTGCTAACGAGTAATGATTAATTGTTCATGTAATGTAACAGATAGCTTGATTAACAAAACTAATGCTATAATTCATGACAGGTAATGAAAAATTTTACATACATTACCGAAGCAAATGTAAAGTCAGAAAAATATGTGCATATATATGTGAGAGCGGGCGTGATGCGCATGCGCCGTTACGTTAAAAATCTTTCTTTTATTTTTTTTCTTTTTTTTTTTAAGGAAAAGAATAAATATTTTTTTTGTTTTTAGACACAAGTTTTGCAATACGATTGTTTTATATTAAGTTTTAAAAAATTACCTTTTTCAAATCTTTTGTTTCACTTGATATATTAATATTGACATGATTACGTACAAGACCTCAGATATTTGATTTATTGTTGAACAGACAATTGTTTTTGTGATGCTATGTATAAAGTATAGATATAAAGTAAAGAAAAACAAAGTCAGAAGAAAAACAGATAATTTTAAGTAGTTGTTTCCGTTTTTTCTCAAGTACTCAGTGTATCTAATATCGAGACCAGTTAGTCTGTATCCAAACAAGAAATAAAAACAGAAACTGAATATTTAAATTATTTTTGTTGTTCACTCAAGTAAAACAAATGATATTGTCATTTTAATATATTAATGTGTGTGATTATGTCCGATGGGCTGTTTGGTCTAGTGGGTAGAGTGTTCCCCAATGGCCCGGGAGACCGGGATTCAATCCCAGGTCGAATCATACCAAAGACTCTAAAAATAGGACTTAATGCCTCCTTGCTTAACGCTCGGCATTATAAAATATGTATCAAGGGTAAAGCAGAGGAATCCAGGCAAAGGAGTAGTGTCCTCCCCTATACCTTGGTGTAGTAGCTAATGAAAAAAGAGCCTTCAGTTCACCGTCGAATATGGTCGCCAAGTTTAATTACTTTTTACTCATGTCCGATGAGAGAATTGCATGATCAGATTTTTTATAGATATCCTAATTTAAATAACTGTTTGTTTTAGTCATTTTTTTACATGCATTATTTTTTTTATTTATTTTTTATTTTTTGGTTTTCATCATTTTTATGTTGAATTAGAATAAGATACATAAATTTAGAAAATACTAGGTTCTACCCAAAATCTCTGGGAATAGGATCTTGTAAAAATTAATACCTAGGTTTTAAAGTATCCTTCGAAGTTATACAGCATTTCTGAGAAAAGATAGCGGCCAAATTCCTTAGTGCTTCTTGTTCTTATACCATCACAATTCTGTTTTTTTTTTTTTAACAACATCCCACATATTATACATCTAGATTAGTTAAAGACTTATAAACTAGTTGTAAAAATAACCGTATCGTTTTATATATAAATCGGCTCTTCGACTTAAGCTCAGAGTTCAGTTTCCGTACCTGAAAATTGCGGTTATTCATTTTAAAAATATATCAAATAAGATAAACATTTTGAAGACGATAACATTTAATTGTTACTTTGAAAAAATATTCAAAATTAGAAAAAACTAGCACGTGTGTGTAATATATATATATATATATATATGTATATGTAATTTTTTTGTTGTAGGTAGAAAGAACTTTTTTTAATGAGTCGGTCCACGAAGAGATTTGTATTTTTTTAGAATTTATTTAAATAAATAAATAAATCTTAGATAAAAATACAAATCTCTTCGTGTACCTACTCATTTTAGAAATGATTTTTTTTATTATATATCTAATTCAATTTTTGCAGGTACAGCTAAAACACTAATCGTCGATTGAGCTGCCGTTGAACAACTCTTTGATCCTAAACAGAGCGAATCGTTACTATATTGATCTAAGCAGAACTTATTCATATATATACTTTCCACACTACTCTTATATCAAATAGTACCTGTTTTTATCCATTCATTTTGTTTATTTCCTTTAGTTTATCTTAAATAGAATGTGTTCAATATTTCTGCTTTCCATAATTACGGATTAAGTTAAGCAGTTGTACATGAGTTGTCTCCCCCTGATTGCAATGGTCCCTTGAGTATTGTCAGGCGCACTGAAGCGATTTTAATCAATTGATTATATCTGAGTCTTTAACAGCGATTGTCACCACATCTGCTCGTCGGTGTCACGCTAAGTGGAATGGATCACTTGAGAAGCCGCTAAGTGGGGATCTTTCCCGCGGCTCGGGCAGAGACAAATAATATTTGATTGTTCCCCGGGGAATTGAATCAGATACAAACATAAGGCAAAACGAGCATCGTTTTCTTCTCCTTTACATCCAAGCATCAGACACACTCTTTCAATAACATGTAAATTCTCCCTCTACTGGAATCGTTTTTATTATTTTTTCAACAGCGCATGTTTGTTTATTTTGTTAATGTATCAACATGCATAGCAGTTATACACATTAAAACACCATTTCTTTTTAGTTTTTATTTGTATAAAAAAGACACACACACACACACACACATTCTTGTGTGTGTGTGTCTTCATCAAGCCGCGTCCTTATTATCTATTATTCCTAGTAGGTCTTTTAGGCTATATCCAGTGTCCACACAGAGCTGATTTGTGTAAGTCTTTGCTAGTCAGCAAACACTAGTACGTTCATATGTAGAAAACCATTGGGGAACGTCGCTTATGACTTCGTCCTTACTTCTCCAGCGGTGAAAAGCAGGTCTCGTTTATCGTTTGTGAGATGGGGAGTAGGAGGCCGTGCAACAGCTTTTTTGTCGGTTGTAACTTCCAGGATTTGTTCAATACAACACGTCACATTCTTTGTAGTTCTGAGGTCGATTTTAATAGAGAGACATTTTCAATTTTAATTAATATACCCATAATTTACTTTAAAAGGTGTCTGAAAACCCTTACAAGAATGGGTGTCCTGGGTAATACACTAAATTTAATCCGATGGGAAGTTTCCAGTTCTAGAGCAGTGGGAAGTGTGAACTACTCCTTTATTCCATAATTATAAATAACTAACAATTCAATGAAACATCAATAATTTCTTAACATACACTTAAATTATCAAATAGTTCTATTTCAAACAATTCAGTTTAGCATAAGTACGCAGTTTAAATGTCAAACAGTTCTATTAGACCCATAGATAGGATCGCATCAGGTGATCCACTCCAGCCAGAGTGGACATGGGAGCGATGGAAAGCTTAATCATTATTAAAGCCTCACCGTAATATTGTTTAGTATCATATCCGGGACACTCGTTGGTGGAGTCTTATCTCTTTGCAGAGATGTGTATTCTGCAGCCCCAGCCGATTAGGCAACATATAGTGTTATTATTGCTCGATGAAAAGTAAACAAAATATAGAAGGGGTAGAAGAAATTGGGTACTTAATACTTTTTTGTTAATAATTGTCGTAGGAAATGGACACGGCGACACGAGTTCAAATCCTAGACGAGACTGATTGCATTTCACATAGCACTAATACCCTTGGGAAAGGTATGAATCCAATTATTCTCCCTCCAGCTATGGGTAAATAGTAGGACAGACTAGGTTCTTCAGCCTTGGTTAGGCAACTAGTCTAGGAGAAGGAAAACTCTGAATTCAAACCTGTTAAACTCCGCTTAAAAATTGACCTTGTGTCATATCCTGCCCGAGCGGAGGGGTTGGTAAATAGTATAACTGTCCTTTCAATTTTCTTCTCTACTGTAATTTGATTGAATTTCTATATTTATTTAGTTTTTTACTTATTTACTGGTATTTGAACATGCTGGATGCGCGCTCAGAATATCGGTTAGTCTTTGGAAATGGATTT
>CAUZXS010000459.1:107500-112500 GCA_963585895.1 Sepioteuthis lessoniana
ACAGGCTTTCCAAATACAATGTCAACTGTTAACACCATTTACATTACAGTTATTGTCTTAAGGAAACTATCTGTAGGTTATTGCTCTTCAGTTGAGAACGAAGATAGACATAGATCTTTTTAAGTATATTTTACGAATATTCAAAGATACCACGTACCATGCGACTTTTGGAGATTTAAAATTTAATTTAATATCAAGGGATTGCACCATACGAAAGATATACATTTTATGTGCGGAGATAATTGCGTAAGGATAGCTCTACAATTTCCTGCTGTAAGCTCAAAAGTCCCGGATGGAATCGAACTATACTCGTGTAAATAAAATATCCTACTATTGGCATTTGTTACGGAGCTTAGAATAAGTCAACCTCATTCCCTGCAGAGGGGTCAGCTCTCCCTGCAAAAAGGAGAAGGTAAATGGGTGTCTTTATATGCCTACCCCTAGTCTCGAATCACCCCCCATTCTTTGTTGTTACTCCCAGGTCCACACTAGTAATAGTACCTGTTAAATTGCCATTTATGGATCAAATAGATTGTTTCAAATTATAAGTATTGGATAGGAATACTTGAAAGTATATAACCACAAATTATTTGCATTAGATAGAAATACTTTAAAGCATATGTATGCAGTTTATGGGCAGACAACTCAGGAGAACAACATTGAATTTGAAAGCCGGGAAATTGGAGAGGCCTCATCACCATATGAACTGTGATACTGTAATAAGCGAGTTCGAACTCCAGTCACGCTATTACATTCCCTTTCGAATACATATTCTTTTTTACCGAGTCGGCTGGGACTGTAGAATATACTGATTGCTTCTCTGCAGAGGGAGTAAGACCCCCCCAGTGAGTGTCCTAGATATGACTCTACACAATCTGATGGTGAAACTCAAGTAATGCTGGAGCTTCGGGTAACGTAGAGTACTCCTTCATTCTCATCGCTCTTAGGTCGACTTTGGCCTGGAGTTGGTCAAATAGAACTAAATTGTGTATTTATACTAAACTGAATTGCTTGAAATAGAACTGTTTGATAAACTGAATTGTTTGAAATAGTACTGTTTCTGACATTGAAATTGTACTTACGCTAAACCGAATTGTTTGAAAAAGAATTGTTTTGACATTTAACTGTGTGTAAACCAAAAGTATACTTATACTAAACTGAATTGTTTGAATTAGAACTGTTTGATTAAACGGAATAACTTGAAATAGAAATGTTTTTGACAAATAAACTGTGTATCTATGCTAAACTGAATAATTTGACATAGAATTGTTTGTTTTGGAGGTGCCCGTTGTGTAATGGTTATCGTCGTAGGAAATGGACACGGCGATACGTGTTTAAATCCTGGACGAGGCTAATTGCATTTCACATAGCACTAATACCCTTGGGAAAAGTATGAATCCAATTTATCTCCCTCTGGCTATGGGTAAATCGTAGGACAGACTGGGTTTTTAAGCCTTGGTGAGGCAACTAGTCTAGGAGAAGGAAAACTCTGAATTCAAACCTGTTAAACTCCGCTTAAAAATTGAACTTGTGTAATATCCTGCCCGAGCGGAGGGTTCGGTAAATATGGACATAGAACTGTTTATTTGTATAAAAATGGATTTGGCATTAAATAACCTTCAAAGGTTAATATGGCATTGAACAAAGAAACCACAAGACATTGGTGCCAAGCTGTATCTGTTTTCTTTTGGATAATATTAGTGGCGTTGAGAGCGATGACGTTTTGCTTTCTTTTATGTACTATGAATTTAAACATTCTACTATATAAGTTTAATATTAGACACGGCATAAATTCCGGAGATGGCAATATGAATGTAAATTTGGGTCTCCAATTGGTTAATGTGTCATGCATAAAACATAGACTGCTTATCTTCCCGTTATAGGATATTGAATATAGAAAATTGTGATAAGAAAGAACAAGATGAAGATAAAACCCACCGAAGATTAATAAAAGAGAACGTGGACATTTTTATTTTGACCCCTTTTGTTGTATATGGTTGATTTAAAACATTTTATTATACTGACCTATGACTTTTAGTGTATCTTAAAACAAGAAGCATTTTAAAAAAATAAATCCGGCCGTAGAATGTTGTCTAGTGACGATATTTTATTCAATGCAAATTTTGGGCCACGGGACACAATTTGGCCAATCCTTCATTTGATGCTTTAATAAAATTCATGGTTGTCCTTTTGGGGAAAAAATTTGATTGGCCGCTTAACAACTCCCGTTTCTTCCTTATGATTCCCATACTTGATCTCTCTTTGGCTGTTTTATTTCTAACCATCCATCACATCAAATATGGTTACCCTTTCTCGGTTCTTCCCTTCTCGCTTCCTCCCTCCATTTTGGGACCGGCACTTTAGAATTTTTATCTCTACTCCCGCCCAGAACACTGTTACAATCTTGTTTCCTTTTTCTTTCACCTCCCCTTTCCTTGATAACGTTCTCTGTAGTCCTACTTTGCTTTGTTATTTTTTTTTAAGTCTCTATTTTTCTCATTTTTTGTTGTCAAAGTCTCTCATTTCTCTTTTTTTTTACTCTATAGCTTTTGAGCCTGTTTTCTCTCTCTCTCTCTCTCTCTCTCTCTCTCTCTCTCTCTGACACTGACCCTCTATCTTGATCTTTTCTTGTCTCTCTCTGTCACTTTGCTTTTCTATGTCTATTTTGTCTGACCTTCTTTTAACTCTCTGGCTTTCTCTCTTTTGGACACACTCTCTTCGTTTTGGTCTTATTTTGTTTCTTATCCCTCTCTCGTTTTCCCCACTCTCTCTTTTCTTCTCTCTCTCTTTCTCTCTCTCTCTCAATAAGTATCTTTTGTCTCTCTAATTCTTTTGGCTCTCTCTCTCTTCCTTGAGTCTTGCTTGGATCCGTCTTTATCTCCTTCTCTTTTTATCCCCCCATTTTTATTTTTTCACATTCCCTCATTTTTCTCCCCCATCACCTTTTTGCTCTGAATCTTTTCCCTTCTCCCTTGACAAGTATTCTTCCGATCCCTTGGCATTGACATTCCATCGTGTGCTTCTGATCGTTTCTATTCGTTAGAGCCTGTGGGTTGCCTTGGCGACGTATTACTCAAATAGCCAAAACGTTGTGGCAGCAAGAGTGACAGAACAAAGATAATGGCGATGGAGGTTTATAGTGAGGTCTCCCTCCAAATAGAGCTTAATTCTACTTGGATGGATCATCTCACTTCCCTGCAGCTTTTACACTCCCACCTCGTGCCTAGTCAACGAACCGACCATCCACAGCCATCCAATCCTGAAAACAGACTAAACTCTGCCCAATGAACACTTTGTCAAGTCGGCGCCGGAAAAATCTGTTTCTATTCAAACACGTTGTCGTTTTCTTTTTTTTTTTCTTTTTTCTTTTTTTTACTTTCCTCTCTGAATGTCTTCCTACTTTCTTTTTACCCCAATAAATCTTTTTTTTTTTTTTTTATATATTAAGTTTTCTATTTCTTTCTTGCCTCTGGCTTTCAATTTCTTGGTTTTTTGGTACTTTCTTTGGTATTCTATTATTCTTTGGATGTCTCTCTCGTACTCCTCACTTCTTAAACTCTTTCACTCTCTATCTCTCATCGTCCCTATCTTCCCTGCTGACGCTATATAGTATTCATTGGTATTTTTCTGTCTTTGTTTCTCTTTTCTCAATGTATTTCTCTCTTTCTCTCACACACACTCTCTCTCTCCATATCTCTCTCTTTCTCTCTCCATCTCTCTCTCTCTCCCCATACCTCTCTCTCTCTCTCTCCCTCTCTATCTATATATATATATATATATATCTTTCTCTCTCAGTACTTACCCTCACTTTGTCATATCATTGAGACACTTTTTGAAAAAGTATCTCTGACTTTTTATCTTTCTCTTATAATCTCTCTTTATTTCTTTAATATTCTCTACTAGCGTCTCTCTCTCTCTCTCTCTCTCTTACAGGTATACTCATTTTCTTTCTCTTTCGTACACATATTCTCCTTTTCATTATATGTCTATCTACTTGGAATCTTTCTTTTCCACTATCACTTACTTTCTTTCTCTCTCTATCTCACTTTATCACTGATACATTCATTTTCTTTTTCTTTCTCTTCCCCTCACTGTCTGATTCTCTCATTTTCTTTCTCATATATCTCGTTAGATTTCTCTCTCTCTCTCTCTCTCTCTCTCTCTCTCTCTCTCTCTCTCTCTGTGCCACATCTATACACACAACAACAACGACGTCCTCTAGTGTGCAACTTGCCATTCTTGTTGACTCCTGTAGAAGGTCAAATAAAGTCTTCTATCTGAACAGCAGACTGGGTCACTCACTCACTCACAACCGCCACAGCAAAGAGTATTTCTAATAATTCATTCACCTTTCTGGGAGAAAATGCTGCCTTCTAATAAAACCAGAGAGACCCATAAATCTATGAGATTTGATGAATCCAGCGTATGGTAAGGTCAAACTCTTCGGAACCTGACCTCAAATATATTAAACGTGTATAGTTACCTTTCTATTTGCCAATGTCAAAACTCTCATAAATCAATCCCAATAACAACAGCAGGAAAATTCGCTTTCCTTATTTTATATACAGGCATTATCGTCATCCCACCCATTGTTCTCATATATCAGCGAATCTGTTAAAATGAGAATTTTTTTCGTTCAAAATATTTAATATATGTGTGTGTGTGTGTGTGTGTGTGTGTGTGCCTAGAAACAAATTCAATTTCGGTGAGATTTAAATAAGAGGTGACTGCCTTTTGTATCAAGGCTGCATTCGACTTCAAAGAATTTTATAATGTTCATTTGCAAAGAGGAAAAAATAAAGTCTCCTCAAGAAACGTCCTTATAGTCGGAAGAAAACTTTATCACCATAAATTATAAGATTACTCCACAAAGGCCGATAAAAATTAAAACAAAGGATGGTTTAACTTTCATCAAGTTAAACCTGAAGAAATCTTCCGGCATGAGAATAAATTTATTTTTTTTATTGAGAAGAAATTATCAAATTTTTTCAAAGCCTTGA
>CAUZXS010000460.1:0-54055 GCA_963585895.1 Sepioteuthis lessoniana
ACCAATCACCATTAGTAAGAATACCAATAGTAATAATGAAGATATTAATTAATGTAAAGAGTAAAATAAAAGTATTGGAGAATCGATAATAATTCTTATGCCCTCAAGGACACTGGGAAAGAATTAGCTTTTAAAATAGATTAGATATAAAATTAATCTGGAATTTGTGGTTATGGATAAATATGTATTTGTGTGTGTGCGTGAGAGTATGTGTGTGTGCGTGTGTGAGTATATGTGTGTGTGCATCAATGAGTCTGTAAGTGTGTACGTGAGTGTATGTGTGTGTGCGTGAGTGTATGTGTGTGTGGTTCAGTGTGTCTGTAAGAGTAAATATGAAGTATCCTGAAGATATGGTATGAAGCGCTGCCGGATGTTTTAGAGAGAGAGAGAGAGAGAGAGAGAGAGAGAGAGAGAGAGAGAGAGAGAGAGAGAGAGAGAGAGAGAGACTGGAAAACAAAAAAGGTAAATCAGATATTATATTTATTTGCCTCTCTATGAGAGTAAGTATGAGAATTTCGTGTGTGTGTGTGTGTGTGTGTGTGTGTATATCGTTTGATTTGGTTGATTTATTTGTTTTACTGACATATCAATTTTTGTGGGTTATTTAATGCCAAAGTCATTCTTACTGAAGAACAGTAGTAGTACCATTTAGCCAATTAGGGGATTCATACTTTTCCCAAAGGTAATTTTTGAAATTGAACGTAAAAGCGCGACTGAAGTTCGAACACACTTACCACGATGTCGCCGTCCAGCAGATTAGCTACGATGTCATGGACGCGTGCGCGCACACACACACACACACACACACACACACACACACACACACACACACACACACACAGGTATATGTATATCATCATCATCATCATGTCGCGCTGGTAGCACGGATATCCCTGACCCTCTCTCGCCACTCCTCCCTATCGTTCATCGCCCTAGGTAGGTCTTCAGGACACCATTCCGTATCCTCACATAGCTGCTGAATGTATGTTCGTGTTGGTCGTCCTGCTTTTGCACGGCCATGTGTGGGGGTCCATAAGAGTACATCTCTTATGAGTTCGTCCCTGCTTCTCCAGTAGTGTCCTGCATGTCTGGATTGTCTAACTTGAATAGTTTTCGTGATAGGGGGCAGGTGGCCGTACAGTTGGTGTCTTGTGGGGTGTTGCCGCCAAAATTTGATTAAAGACTAAGGACCTTTATTCTTTCATCTTCAGGAAGATTATGATTTTTTACTGATAGTGTTAAAATAAACAACCAAAAATAGAATTCAGCACTGACTCTAACATACTAAACATCTTCAACAACTAACACGTTAACCAAAGCATCCCTAACAATAATAAAACCTTCCAACAAAATAAATTTTGCACGCAATTCAACAAAAATAAATACTACCAACAAATAAATACAAAGATACTTGTAAAAAGTTATAGAAAAAACATTAAGATTAAAAAAAACAGAAAATTCCGTAGCCATTAACCAAATTTGTAACAATAACTTGCTTACAATATATATATATATATATACTTCATGAAGACTGTATATATATGGCATGCCAGTTGGCTGGGGCTGTGGAATACACCGACTGTTTCTCTGCAGAGGGGTAAGACACCATAACGAGTGTCCTGTATATGACTCTAAACTATCTGATAATGAGGGTCCCGCAATGCTGAGTACCCCTTCATTGCCATCGCTCCTAGGTCCACTCTGGCCGGAGTGGTTGCCCCAGATAGGGCCCTATCTATGGGTTGAATAGAACTAACGGCATACTTATGCTAAACTGAATTGTTTGACCTAAACTGAATAGCTTAAAATAGAAATGTTTTTGACTATTAAACCGTACTTACATTTAAACTGTGTACTCATGCTAAACTGAATTGTTTGAAATAGAACCGATTATTTACATAAAAATGGATTTGTCGTTCAATGACCTACAAAGGTTGATATGCCATAAAATCCAACCAATCAACCAACACAATATGCATGTATATATATATATATATATATATATATATTAATCGCTTTATATATACCCCAAATGAGTATATATATATATATATATATATATATATATATATGGAGAGAGAGAGAGAGAGAGAGAGAGAGAGAGAGAGAGAGAGAGAGAGAGAGAGAGAGAATATCTTATTCGGGGTACCCTATTATTTTAGTTCTACACTTTTATCTACTTTCAATTGACTAAAAGTAAGGTAGTCAAAAAATTTAGCCTGCATCATTATTAGCCGTAGTTTTTAATAGTTGTTTGTTTATAAATAGATATTGTTTCTCACAGAACTTTACTTAATTTTATAGATTATATTAATAGTTTTTTTTTTTAATTTCCCCTTTCCAGAAAATTAAATTCGTGTTAAGGAAAGAAAGTAAGGAATTGATTTAATAAAAAAATAAACAAAGTTAATAAAGCATGACAAAATGAAAAGATAGTTTACAACGATATGATATCATATTCAAAATATAAAAGAAGTATTATTTAGTTAATAGTTTTGTCAGAATTTTACTGTCTGGTTCGTAATAATCAATACATGACATTTTATGTATCGTTAGAAATAATTCAGAAGTTGAATATGTCTGCGATACTGAGACGCATACGCAAGTAAGTAGTGTGTATCCATATGCACACACACACACACACACACACACACACACACACACACACACACACACACACACACACACACACACACATATTGGGTGTGTGTATGAGAGAGAGAGAGAGAGACAGACAGACAGACAGAGAGACAGAGAGAGACAGATCATCTTAAATACAAAATTATGCATTTATTTTACTGCATTGGAGATAGTAGTTACGTATGTGCAATAAAATGGCTCATAAAAAGCTTTACATTTTCAATTTTATTAAATATAAGGACGCCATTGCAGTACGGTATCTAAGTTCTAATAAAATTCTCTTCTTTTTCTTTTATAATCTAAAGGCGGAAATTCAATCTTTGGAAGAGGATCAGATAAAGTGGCTCGTCGTTTGCAATAAAATCATATACATTTATATTCCGACACACGAAAAATAAGACATTGGTTAAATATATATATACATATATATATATATATACGTGTGTGTGTGTGTGTGTGTGTGTGTGTGTGTGTGTGTGTGCATATATATATATATATATATATATATATATATATGAATTGTTATTTCACCTTCTCGACTTGGGTTTATTATGAAAAATTTCATGTTTTAAAAAAAATACAAACACCAAATTAAACACCTTTTTTCTCTCTGGCCCAGTCTTACCCCTTTGTAGAGATGCAGTCATTGTATTCTCAACGACTGCATCTCTACAAAGGGGTAAGACTCCCCAACCAGTGTTCCAGATATAATACTAAACAATCTGATGAGGATGCTTCAGTAATGCTGGAGCTTTGGGGAATGCAGAGTACCACTTCATTGCCATCGTCTCTAGGTTCACTGTGGCCCCGAGTGGTAGCACCTAATAGGGTCCTATCTATGGGTCAAATAGAACTAATTGTATACTAATGCTGAACTGAATTATTTGAAATAGAACTGTTTTGACATTGAAACTGCGTACTTATGCTAAAGTGATTTGTTTTAAATGGAACTGTTTTTGTTTGTTAAACTGGGTTGTTTGAAATAGAACTGTTTTTGACATTGAATCTCAACTAAAGTATGCTATATTCAAATTTTTTGATTTCCTCTAAAGCATAAGTCTTACTTAGTCATTTGTAAACGTTGCATCAGCCGCCACTATGGCGAAACGCCAAAAACTTGATTACTCTATGAGACAAGCTATTGTGAAGCCACACAAGGAAAAGCAGACTATTAGAGAGATTTCAGAGAAAGTGAAACGTTGCAAGAGTGTTGTAGGCAGGGTTGTTAAATCCTACAATGATACTGGCAAAATAGTTAGTGCTTTTAAAACCGGCAGACCCCGCAAAACTTCGGCAAGAGAAGATCGAATAATGCAGCGTATGTCATTAAAAGACCGTTTTAAGTCTTGCACAGAAATTAAAAGGGTTATGAATAGTACCTCATGTGTTAATGTGTCAAGACAGACTGTTTCTAGACGACTGCAAGAAATAGGGCTGTTTAATCGAACCCCAAGGAAGAAACCACTTGTAGGTTCGAAGAATAAGAAGAAGAGATTAGAGTTTGCAAACAGGTATGTAATTTGGACATATGGAAATTGGGCAAAAGTATTTTTCAGTGATGAAAGCAAGTTTAATTTATTTGGAAATGATGGAAAAAACAATGTAAAGAGACGTATTGGTGAAATATTAAGTGCAAAGTGTACTAAGAAAACTGGCAAGTTTGGGGGCGGAAGCGTCATGGCATTTGGAATGTTTTCTAGTCAAGGTACAACGCTTCTTGTCCGGTTACAAACTCGTGTAAACGCGCAGATCTATAAAAACATTGTTCAAGATCATGTTGTGCCAATCATACAAAATTCAGGTTTCGATAGGGCTACCTTTATGCAAGATAATGCCCCATGTCACAAGGCAAAGGTGGTAATGAGTTACCTTAGCGAGCAAGATTTCGAAATTATGGATTGGCCACCGCAAAGTCCTGACTTAAATCCAATAGAAAATCTTTGGAAGACCTTAGGAGTGAATATTATGGAAAGAAATCCCACCAACACGGAGGATTTGTGGGTGCAGCTCCAAGAAGAATGGTCTAAAATTAATATCGAGGATTGTCAAGAACTGATTCGTTCTTGTTGTCGAAGATGTGCAGCTGTCATTGAGAGCAAGGGCTCATTTACTAAATATTGATTGTACATGTATTTTTATTGTTTTTTTGGCTGTTTACATTGTTTTTCTCAATTTTGTCCTTTACTTTTGGACGTTCCAAATTTGAAAATAAATAATTGTTATAATTCTTTTTCTATCCTTTGCAAATGATTCAAATTTTAGTATGTTATTATGGATGGTAACGACTACCAGTTGTCAAAATTTCAGCTTTTCACAGTTGTTATTTCTAACAAATATTAGGTTTTAAAATTTGGCCCCTTAGTTTTGGACGCTACTGTATATGCTGTTGAAATGAAGTGTTTTGTAAGAATTATGGCGAGGTGATTTTACACTCAGCAGTTAAATTGATATGGTCTTTTAATCTATTTCTTTTGCTTCCTTTCGGTCCAATATCATGAGCTTCCTTATTTCTGCAGCTATTGGTTAAATAGTACCGCTACTGTCATTCTACAGTGATGGTTATAACATTAAACAATACAGAAAAGTTGATACGCCCTTAAACTAATAGAAACATAACCAATTTATTATTCATTTTCTTTGTATTATATTATATAATATTACATTATTATATCAACCGGGCCATTAGCCTAATGAGTAAACAACCGGGCCATTTGCCTAATGAGAAGAGTGTTCACCAATGGTCCGCGAGACCGGGGTTCAATCCCAGGTCGAGTTATACCAAAGACTTTAAAAATGTTACTTGATGCCGCCTTGCTTAACACTCAGCATTATAATGTAAGGATCAAGGCTAAAGTGGAGCAATCGAGGGAATGGAGTAGCGCCCTTCCTTACACCTCGGTGTGGTAGCTATTGAAAAGGGAGCCTTCAGGTAGCCCTTGACTACAGTCGCTAACAATAATATTATGTTATATAATATTATATTATATATTTTCATGCTGTTTAATATATTATTTTTATAGTATTTTATATTATAATACATTAATTTTTATAAAATTTGTGATATTATTTTATATCATTTTTTATATTATTTTATATCATTTTATATTTTTTTGATATTATATTACATTATATTATATTATATTATTTTGTATTGTAATTTTTTTATTATAATTTTGTTTTATTTTTATTTCATATTTTATATTATAATCTTTATATTATTTTGTAACAGTGGAATTTTTTCTTTTACTTTGTCCCTAGTTCTGTTTCTGTGTTATGATGTCATTTTTTGTGAGAAATATACATTTTTCATTGGATAATTGTATTTTTTTCAAATACCTGAAACCTTTCCAAATAAATTTGACATCAGAAGGTAGGATAACATTTTTTTTTAGGTTTTATGCTGCTCTACTTGTCAGCTGTTGAGAACTCTCTTGATCAAAGAAAAACATTTTTAAAACGATTTGTTCCTTCACAATATACCGGCCCATTTTGTAGTGGGCAGAGTGTTCACCAATGAAACCGGGTTTCAATCCCAGGTCGAGTCATACCAGAGACTCAAAAAATGGTGCTTGATACTACTTTGCTTAATATTCTGAATTATAAGGTACAGATCAAGGGTAAAGTGGAACAATCTAGGGAAAAGAATAGCGCTCCCCTCTACACTTCGGTATAGTAGGTAATGAAAAGGGAGCCTTCGAGCTGCCCTCGTTTACGGTCGCCAACTTTACTTATATATATATATATATATATATATATATATATATTAAAGTAATAAAAAAAAATTGTCTCACAACTCATTTTCACGGTGACAATCGTTTAGTGAGAATCCCTGAAACATCCAAATAGTTGCATTCATGGTTTGGTTTGATTTCTTTCTTTTAATGGCGAATCATACCTCGTGGGTTTATGTAATGATAAATACATCTTTGTAGAAGGAAAGTAGGGGTACTATTTAACTCATAGTCAGTGGAGGTTAGGGGGTTCTTACCTTCCCGAATGAGATTTGCCTGAAAGTGAACTCGCTTAATACGATGTCACAATCCATAAAGTGAGCCACTTCGCTCCAAGAAGTAACCCGTTCCATTCAGGGTGCTTTACTCTTTGTTTTCACTACTACTACAACTAATAATAATAATAATAATAATAATAATAATAAGTAAAAGTAAGTAAAGCTGGCGGCCTTAATCGAGAGTGACCCGAAGACTCCCTTTTCAATAGCTACCACACCGACGTGTAGGGAAAGGCGCTAGTCCACTCTCTGGATTGCTTCACTTTACCCTTGATCCCTACCTTATAATGCTAAGTGTTAAGCAAGGTGGCATCAAGTACCATTTTTGAGTCTTTGGTATGACTCGACCAGGGATTGAATCCCGATGTCCCGGACCTTTGGTGAACACTCTACTCATTTGGCCCATAGCCTGCACGACAGAGTTTTGCGTTGCCAATCCCCAGTTGAGCAAGTATTTGACACGTTTGTTGTCTCTTTGATCTAACTGAATAAATATGTAATCTTTAGAGTCACGTGATTATTACGTGATTGTTATGCAAAGTCATGTGACCCAGTCAGGTGCCAAATGACAAAGTAAATAATGACCTGCATGGTGACATTTGGCTATCTTTTTCCTAGTTTTCCTTCTAGATCGTTTATGTATTCTGTCTCCTTAATACCATTCTTGTATATACTATGTAGAGGGTATCTCAGTATGCATGGGGCCTATGTGACTGCTAACAACTTTACTAATAATAATGTTTTATTTTTTGTTTCAGATTTGAAAATAGTATACTATAACAACTATTAATCCTTGATCACAATGCCTTGGACAAGAGTGGAAAATTATTTTGCGTCACTACTTATTTGGAGACAAAATCACTCAAAACTGTATCAAAATAGACGCGAAACATCAATATGATGATGATTTTTTCTGATACAAGAATCTAAAAAAACATTGCACGTCCTGGTAGCTGAAAAAATAACAATTTAAAAATCGTTGATTTTATGTCTCTAGCTCAAAGAATGGATTTTTTACTGGACGTGTTCCAAATGACTGCCATTGCGATTGTCTCAGTAATAAATAATTATCATATTAATGGGTTGCATCTATTTTGAGACACCCTGTATGTAAAAAGTGAAATGAACAAATGTGTTTATCTTGTTTTTCCTTCCGTTGTGTTCAGTGTTAGTATATCACGGATGTAATGATGCTAATATTTGTTCTTGGTGAGTTGGAACACGACTAGATATTTTCCTTAGCTCCAAGCGTACCATTATCTTTTGACTATCTCAGAAGTTTTTTTCATGATGTCAATACCAAGATTTTGTACATTTTATAGTTGTCAAGTCAGTCAGTAACACTGAGTATCTAGTAGTTTCGTTTTTGCTTATATTTTTGTTTTCTCTTTTGTTTTTGCATATTCCATGTGTTTTTCTTTTAGCGTAGTGTGCTCATAGCGTAACGGTCATCGTTGTAAGAAGTGGACTCAGCTCCATGGGTTCAAATTCTGAATGAGGTTGTTTGTATTTTCGCTTAGCGCTGATACTCTTTGGAAAGGTATACATCTTCAAGCTATTGTAACATAGGACCAACGTGTTGTGCTGTAAAGAAAGAAGTCTGCAGAAAAAGAAATACTCAAACTCGAAGGTAAGGGAAGAAAATATAGCAGTCGTTTATTATTCACTTAGTTATAATCGTTGCAGCTCGAAAAGTTCATTTTAGTTACGTTCTTCTTCTCCCTTCCTCTTGGTGGTGTCGGCGGTGTGGGTGAGAGCTGACTGGTGACACACGCCTGACAGATAGGTCATAGCAGACTGGGGTAGGACGGGTCGGGGCCTCGGAACCTTTAACGCACCCGTTTTGACAACTGCCTTCAATTCTCCCAAAATCTCCTGACTTGTTTTCTTATATAGAGATTTTGGGGAACAAATCGAAGATCCCCGAATGTTCGATGTCACCAGTGAAACTGTCGTGAAATACGCGATAGTTCATCTGTGATTATTTTAAAATCACGTCTAACTTTGCAGGTTATTCTGCCCGCAGACGCTAGTCTCGTGACAACTTCACTGATTGACGACAGCGCCCGTTCGTAATATTACACTATGAGTATGGCAGACTGGTCTCGTTATCTTTGGTATGGTAACCGGTTTAGTTGAAGGAAAGCCCTGAATTTCAAAACTGGAGAGGCTATACCTGTCCAAATCATGCTATATGCATAGTGGCCCCACGACCTAATCAGATTAAGAAAACCGTGAGCAAGTCAGCGATGAAATACATTAGATAGTGGAATGATTTAATGGTGAATTTGATGCAGTTTGTTCTTGTTTCTTCTTTATGTGTCTCTGTCATCCGGTAATCCATATTCCTTTTACAATGTGCGATTTTAAATAATCGATTTCGTGTATGCACTAAATTAGTTTAGGATTTGGTCTGTTATGCAGAAAACTAGACTCTGTTGGTCGTTGTCTGTGAGGAAAGCAGCACAATGATGCAATTCCTCCCCTCCCCCAAATCGGAAAAAGCATGTTGTACTGCAAGGCATTCACGCTGGAAGATACAATACAATTTGACAGTGTTTGGGTGTCGAGCTGAAAGCAGCGCATCAGTTTGGAAAAGAGTTGGATGAATCCAATGGTGATTACGAAGGTACGGCAGATTGGAAGCCTCACTGTGTTTATTCTGCCAAGAACTCACGTATTTGTTTCTGAGATCTATGCCATAATTGGCAATGATCTCAGCAAGTCAATCTGGTTCATGGGAGTGACTGAATTTCTTATTAGTTCATGAAAACATTCGGTATTTCTCATACAAGGTGAGTAATGGCAATTTTTATCACAGACCATGACAGACAAGAGGAAAGACCGGGCTGCAAAGCTTTTCAACAAATTCAAGCTTCCCCTCTGACTAATCATGCTTTGCTTATTCTTAGATGATTGGTTTAGTTTGGTTTGGTTTTATGGCATATCAACCGTTGTTGGTTATTCAATGCCAAATTCTGTTTTTACATATATATTAGATATATGATTTGTAAACACATTTTGAAGATACACATTTAAATGATCAAACGGTTTTATTTCTAACAATTCAATTTCGCAACCAAGTTAAATGGAGCCAAGTATCGCTAACAACTCAATTAAAAATCAGTCATTTGTTTACACACAATTAAAAAACAAATACATTACTAACAATTTAATTTAGTATTAGTGATTTATTTGCATTCAGTTTAAATGTCAAATAGTTGTATTTGACCTATAGATAGGACCCTATCTGGTACTACCAATCCGGGACAAAGTGGACGTGGGAGCAATAGCAGTAAAAGGGTACTCTGCAATCCCTATCTCTCGAGCATAATTCGAGCCTTACCATCAGATTGTTTTGTGTCATATCTAGGACACTCTTTGCGGAGGTCTTACCCCTTTGCAGGGACGCAGTCAGTATATTCTACAACCCTAGCCGAGTTAGCTATTTTTAAGATGAGAAAGATTTCTGCCAGAATCAGATGGCAAATTCACCAAACGACTGCTGCCTTGCTCTGTCCCCTCAAGATATACCAAAATTGATGAAAACCAACCACCCAGTTGATATCACGCTTGTAATGGTGACATTATACTTCCATTCATCTTCCCACATAGCCTTACAGTTAATATGAAATAACTGGAGGAAGTAGTACTGACTGAATTGAGAGAGAGAGGCTTGCTGGAATAAACTACATCTAAAAACTGACTCTGCATCAGGTCACATAAGTAGGCGATGCCAGTCTTGAACTGTTAGAAAATTTCTGCAGCCACATCAGCTCTAACACCTGACCACCAGACTCCCCTGATTACAATTTCTTTGTGTGGAGCTAAGTTGTGAACGAGAGCCCAACAAAACTACGTGCGACACCAACTGCAGCTTTTACCACTTAAAACAGGGGACTGTCGGAAGTTGTCTGGAGGCTGTGGATGAAGCCAATGGCGATTTCTTTAAATAAATCTAATCAACAGTACTTCAAGATATTTTCATGTAATTTTGGAAAATGTATCTGATAACTTGAGATGTCAGTGTTATTTACTTTTTTTTGCATTTTTTAGACGACAATTTATCCATCGCACTCTGTATTTGTAACCTTTTCGAATCTTTGTAACGAATTTTTCATATCAGCATAAAGCTATGATGCACGGAGGTGCCCGTGGTGTAATGGTTATCGTCGTAGGAATTGGACACGGCGACACGAGTTCAAATCCTAGACCAGACTGATTGCATTTCACATAGCACTAATACCCTCGGGAAAGGTATGAATCCAATTATTCCCCCTCCAGCTATGGGTAAATAGTAGGACAGACTAGGTTCTTCAGCCTTGGTGGGGCAACTAGTCTAGGAGAAGGAAAACTCTGAATTCAAAACTGTTAAACTCCGCTTTAAAATTGACCTTGTGTCATATCCTGCCCGAGCGGAGGGGTTGGTAAATATGTTAAAGCTATGATGCACGGATATGATATTTTTTATTGAGAATAATGCCAATTTTTTAAGTAAAGTTGTCGACCTTTGTCGAAGGCAACTCGAAGGCTCCTTTTTCAATAGCTATTACATAAAGGTGTAGGGAAAGGCGCTACTCCATTCCCTTGATTGCTCCACTTTACCCTTGATCCTTACCTTATAATGCAGAATGTTAAGCAAGGCGGCATAAATACCATTTTTGAGTTTTTGGTATGACTCGACTTGGGACTGAACTTCTGTCTCCCGTACCACTGGCGAACAAATCATTACGCCAATAGCCAGGAAAGAAAATGAAAAATCCCCATAGATATTCAGGAATTTTAAAAATATAATTTACACGCGAGTAAGGTCAAAAATGTATTAATCAAACACTGAATTTCCAGCAAAAATGGATGCTAAAAACAACAAAATCAGGAGACTAATTTGAATAAGCAAAAATAGATGATAAATTGAAACTGAAATCATAGTACAAATCAAATATAGCACAGTCGATGAGCCTTAGAAATGCTGACTACCCCCTGCAGAGGAGCAACCGTCCCAAAAGAGGTGTCCTGGGTCTGACACTAAACTGCATCTGATGGTCTCCTCGGACCTGGAATGGTAGAACCAGCCAGGAACCCATTGATGAGTCAAATATGTTTCCAAATTTATTCGTATTGGATAGGAATACTTCAAACTAAATAACTGTCTACAAAGAAATTGCTATTATCAAATAGAAATAAATACTTGAAACCATAACATTATTATTAGATACAAATACTTACAATTAATAATTACAATGCGTGCAAATTATTTGTATTTGATACGAATACTTGATATAATGTAATCGTATGCAACCCTTGCCCGCACCTCCCCCCAAACTGTAAGCATACAATAGCCCTCGACTATTAAAATCAATCAATTGAACTGAGTGCACTAGAAAGGGTATATTACGTTTATATTTAAACTTTTGCTGTGTAAAAATCAACGCTTCACAGTCATGTGTTTACGTACATGCTAATATCAGTAAATAAAGAATGAAAATGTAGTAGTAAAAACAAATAGATGAAAACATATGTTAACTTAAAAACAAAACAAATTATCTAATGTGCTATTGATTGATGTTTAAAAGAATTAAATGAAGCAGGAAAGCTAAAATACATATAGAGGCAAATGAGAAGAGATTAATGAAAAATGCGAGAAAGGCCAAGCCAGATAATATCACACACTAAACAAACAAACAAGCAAACAAACAAACGATAGATATAAATCTTGAGAACTTTGAAATTAAAAATCTAGACAACACACAGATAGTTTCATAGGTAGATGGACGGACAAACTAATAAATACACTTAGGATAAAAAGTGTTGTAATCAATAAAATGTGTAGCAAAGCGAGAACGGTGAAAAGCGATTATTATGAAGAATGCTTATATATATATATATATATATATATATATATATATATATATATATATATATATATATATATATAATGAATGTTTTTTGTTCTGATGGAATTACTCCCAACTCCGGTTCAACTGGACCGAATAATACACACACACACACACACACACACACACACACACACACACACACACACACATATATATATAAAGATCTAAGTAATATTTTCCCTTTCAGATCCTTGGCATTTATGACTTTTCATGAAATATTGATTGAAACTAGGTTTATTTATTATACAGAAAAGACAGAAAAGGTATTTATTGAAGACGTACACAACAAAACCTGAACCTATTCTATAGAAACGCGTAAATGGATACAATTTGGAATTGGCCTTTATGCACAGTAGCCACTCCGCTTATACGCGAGGAATTTGTTCCAAAACAATGGATGCCTAAGACCGCGGGAAGCACTGAATTATATATATATATATATATCTTCGAACGAATTCCGGACTCTGGTATCCAGTAAGGTATAAAATGTAAACAAACGAAAGCTACTACTTAATGCCTTATAATTCCCGAGCTGAAGTTGTTCGCTTGTTGGCTGAGCGGTACGATACTAAGTCTAACGTAAAGTTGGGCAGATTTCGATCCGAGCTTCAAGCGTCCTACGTGTGTAGCCTCACTGAAGAGTTGTGATACAACGAAACAGTCTGTCTATGGATGACAATATATACGCTCCCCATGAGAGTTGAGCACTCTGGCGAAAGAATTTACGGCTGCCACTCGCATAATGCAAAACTCTTCGAAAGAATTGAGGACTCTGGTATCCGGTAAGGTATAAAATGTAAACAAACGAAAGCTACTACATAATGCCTTATATTTCCCGAGCTGAAGTTGTTCGCTTGTTGGCTGAGCGGTACGATACTAAGTCTAACTTAAAGTTGGGCAGATTTCGATCCGAGCTTCAAGCGTCCAACGTATCTAGCCACACTGAAGAGTTATGATAGAACGAAACAGTCTGTCTATAGATGACAATATATACGCTCCCCATATATATTTACATAATTGAATGAGACAAGAAGTTTTTGATTTATCTTTATGAAACTTTACAACGAAATGTATATAATGACTGAGGGAGTGTGAGAATCCTACGTAGTCTTTTCCCAAGGGTGAAAGTTTTCTGGACATTGAAAAGAACTTTAAGGATATATAGGTCTTGTCGTCTGGCAAATTGATATGTTGAATTGTCTCTTGTACCAGTTTTCCAGAGGCCAAGATTTAAATTATGTCGTTAAATTATAATATATATATATATATATATATATATATGCACTTGTATTTTCAGCTAAAAACACTGCTTGCCTTTGCCAGCCTGTCGTCAACTTCTTTGTCAAGCTTGTCATTTGGAGTGATGATTCAACCCCAGATAGATGAACCGATGAACCGCCTTCAACTCAGTCATACCAAGTAATGTAAGGAGGGCGGTACTCTTCTTGAGGTGCAGACTGGTAGAGCACCTCCGTCTTTTTCAAGCTGGGTAGCCCCTTTGACCTAGGAAAGTGATGCGTTCCAAGACTCCTTCTCAGTGAATCACAAAGGCAGCTTTGCCGGCAAAGTTGAGGTCAAGGATCAATTACTTCTGGGTCATCGTGAGGGTCTGATTGTACCAAACGCGTTTGGTGCAACAGACAACCGAAAAAGTGCACAAAATCAGTGTGTATTGAACCTTTGTCATTGCCACCATCATATGGCTAAGAGTCAATGGTCACTTATCATCATCACCTTCGACTCTTCAAGCGATTTCACCAGGGTTGCCTTCTCATTCACAGGAGTGACTTCGTCAAAATACTGAAGTCCTTAAACAAGTGAAGATCTCAACATCGAGGCCAAACTACTGAAGACCCAGCTATGTTAGGCAGGGTATATCTCCAGGATGAGAAATCATCGCTTGTCTAAGATTACACTATACAGCAAACTCTCTACTGGCAATTGCGACAATGGCCTCCAAGGAAGTGATACATGGACTGCTTGAAAAAATCCTAAGAGGCATGTCACATCGACCATCGCCGACGTTCTATCCTAGTTAAGATCCGTGACGCTTCTCACCTGCAACAAGATTGTCTTTTCCTTTGAAAATATCGATAGGGCCACCCTCAAGGATAATACATGCAAAAGGAACAACTACAAAATTATGCCATCAAACCCTGATCCGGCATTCAGTTGCAGCCGTTGAAACCCTGCTTGCCTGTCCAGTATTGGCCTTGTCAGCTCCGAACTCGCCTGCAGTCAGCGTGGACGACCCTCTTTCTTGATCTTCGTTCATAAAGCCAAATATCATAACGGCATGATACACACACACACACACACACACACACACACACACACACACACACACATATATATATATATATATATATATATATATATATATATATATGTCTTTTAAAACTGGATAAATCTCACAACGCTGAGTTTCAAGTCACCGATCTTCACGTCAGTCAGTATTAGACGTGTCGAATACCAGCTCTCCTAAGGATCGATAATGTGAAACAGTGATGTGTGCTTTTATCCTGTTTTTTCTTATTATCCTATTTTATACTTGATGATTATTGTGATATTGTTCTACATTTTTCTGAATAAACCATTGTAAAGATTTTACTGATTAAAAACTTTTTAACAGTAAATTTTTATATCAATCGCATACATACATACATACATACATACAGAGGTATATATATATATATATATATATATATATATATATATATATATATATATATATATATATATGTATATATATATTTGTGTATGTATGTGTATTAGCAAAATTTTCATTAAGTAATATAACCGTAATCCGGCAAAAACGGCACATTTTAGCAATATTTTTATTATTATTAAAATGCCCTTACTTTGCAAATTTTGTGGACTCTTCTTGCGTACTGAATGTCCCATTTTTAATCGTTAAAAATCTTGATTTAACGGAAATAAGAATGAGATACCAAACATAATCTTTCATTTCTTCATAAACAGAAGCATCAATATAATCATGGACTACAGTTACAACGGAAATCTAACATGTTCCTGAGTATTCTTGTATATCATACTGAAAGTGTATTGTCCCTTTCGTCTTCAACACATATATTACAATGAGTTATTTGATTGTCGAAGCAGTCTGAAATTTATCTTTTGTATTGTATGAATCTAACCTATATTATTTCTATGCTCCCTAAATATTTTCCTTGAGATGAATTTGCTGTTCAGGGCACAAGAAAAAGTTGCACAGGGTAATACTTCACCAAACTTAATGGACAAAAAAATTATCGAAATTTGGACAAGAGTCGTTTAGCCAATGTCTTAAATTCTGGATGTCTAGACATCGTCTCTTTATCAAATAAATTATTCACTTGTGCCTATGTTCTCATTCAAGTTTTAACTTTAAAAATTAAAAATGTTTAAAATTCACTTTCGATATTTTTTTTATCACACTTCCTTAATATAATTTTCCAAACAAATTTACATATTAGAAAGTTTAATTTATAAATTAGTTCGCCATGTTGGCACGTCTTACAATATGCTTACTGTACCCCTACAGAGAGATAAGACTCACACACCAAAAAAGAGTGTCACTGGTATGACTCTAAACTGCATCTGAGAGTGAGACTCCAATTCTAGAGATCAAGAGACTGCAGAATGCTTCTTCATTAACATTATTCTTCAGTCCACTTTGACCCAGAGTGGTGGTGCCTGTTAGGGTCTTATTAGTGTTTAAGAATACTTGTATTTGATAGGAATACTTTAAACCATAGAATTGTATTTCACAGTTATACTTGATATGCGTATTTGTATTTCATAGGAATAGTTGATATGATATAACTGTGTGCAAATTATTTATATTAGATAAGAATACTTGATATCAAATAACTATGAACAAATTATTTGTATTAGATAAGAATACTCGATGTCATATAACTGAGTGCAAATTATTTGTATTATATAAGTATACTTGATATCATATAACTGTATACAAATTATTTATATTAGATAAGTATATATGATATCATATAACAGTGAAAAAATACCAACAAAAAACAACTCTTAAAAACTATAAAAGAATAAAAATGTGAACACACAATTTACGCGATTGCCTAATCTGTAGGCATAAAATAATCCCAGACGGTTTGACATGCCGTTAAAATCAATGATTAATTAATCATTACAAATTAGTCAAAGGAAGAAAATAACATAGGAGAGTCCTCGTTTTGAAGTTATTTCGTTTTGGTTTCTTTGTTTAATGGATATCAACCTTACTGGGTTATTTGATGCCAGAACGATCCTTGAACTGCATTGATAGTATTTAAACCATGGCTGATGGGATAAGGGAGTTCAATACCTTTCCCAAGGGTATTAGACTGAAAGTGAACATAATGACATGGCTGGAAATTGCAAGTCTGAAACATCGAAGTAAGCGAGTTCGATCTCTGGTCACGCTGTTACGTTCATTTTAGACTAATACTCTTGGGAAAGGTATAAACTCCCTTATCAGCTCGTGGTAAGTGTTAAATAGTATGTCTACTGTTCTTCCATAAGGATGACTTTGGCATTATATAACCCACGAAAGTTGATATACCATTAAACAAAGAAACCAAACCCAATCAAAACAAGAAACAGTAAATAATAAGATAAAACTGTTATGACAAAATGCAGTCTTAAAATCTACGTGACAGAAAATTCGTTTTTACTATTATTAACTCAGCATACGATATTCTTATTTCCTTATAAAACCGGGAACATTTCAAGTAAGCACTTTACAGCTTCTCTTTGAGACCTCCAAATTGCTATTCTCTCACTTTGGGACCATTATTAAGCGAAACGTGGGAACTGTTTATTTCTGCGGTTGAATGCGACTAAATGAAATCGCAGAAAGCGAAAACGCAGATAAAGATGCAATACAGTTTTATGAGTATCAGGAATGTTATGGTGAATATATCGATCAAAGGTAAATATTCTCGATGTGTATGTGCTTTAACTTCTTGTTCGCTATTTGTCACAGAAGGAAACTCTTTCTTTCTCTAATTTTGTTAGATGACGAGCCTCTGTCAATACTAACAACGGCTATAGCAGCTTTTTGCTTTGAATCGTGTCTAGCGGCAACATTGGCACGACCATTGGAGAACATTGCTTCCGAGGTCGTCTTTGCTTCCCCAGTAGTGACCTGCATGTCTTGTTCATCTTATTTGGATAATTTTAGAGATGGGAGCCAAGTGGCCGTACAGCTGTTGTTTCGTGGAGTGTTACTTCCAGGATATACTTATAATGTAACTGGCTATTTCTATGAATAATAAAATGGTCCGGATCAGAGATAGTGCATGTATAGATCTATCAATATATATATAAATATATATATATATATATATATGACTACCAACAGAGTCAGAAATAATCTACGAAAGTTTTACCTAATTAGATCATCAGGATAACCTCTGAATAAAATATGCTCATTTGCTTCATTACATTAAAAATAGTCCAAGTTTGTCCTGATGATACAGTTAGGTGAAACCAAGGTAGTTTACTTCTGACTCTGTAAGTAGTCGTATCTCGCTCTACAAAATGTATTGAGCACACTTCCGTTTAGCTTAAGATGTTCTTTTGGTATTTTTTCTTTTGACTAGTCATTAGTGTTGGTTGATTATTTTCAAGCAGTACGAATATTTTTTTTGTGGAATTTTTTCCCAGTTAGTATAATTTTTCTTATTTACAAATTGAATCATCTTAATTCTTTTCACACTGTCGGAATCATAGAATAGGTATAAATCTCTCTCTCTCTCTCTCTCTCTCTCTCTCTCTCTCTCTCTCTCTTTATATATATATATATATAAAGTAAATAAGAACTGTGAATATCCAAAGAATGCGTGCTCAATTCACGGTTATTTAATACAAAATATACCTGATGGGCAAAATGTATATTTTTGTTTAAAACACAACAAATTAAGAAATAGTATACCATTTCCACAATAAATTTATTTCACTTTTTCAAGTTCGTCAGATGGAATTCATATAAACTTCAAGTGAATTTCATTCAACGAGCTGGAATAAGCGAAATAGATTTATTATAGAAATTTCTAAATCTTTTGTTTTTTAAACACACACACACACACACACACACACACACACACACACACACACACACACACACACATATATATATATATATATATAGAGAGAGAGAGTGACAATGTTGTTTGCAATTCATATAAATAAGGATTGCTAGATGTCGATGATATAGCATATATAGACCTAAGATAGCCGAGACACAGAGTCAATGACACTAGTTAAGAAAAGGTGCAATTTTTTTTATATTAAAAGAATTTGTAGCTTTTCTTGTTAACAGAAATTCTTCTCTGAATTCTGGGAATATATATATATATATATATATATATTCCCAGAATTCAAAGAAGAATTTGTATTAATAAGAATAGCTGCAAATTCTACTTTTTAAAAAAAGTACTAATTATTAAACAAAATCTGTAAACTTGTAGAAAGGTGTAGACATAAAATCATTTTTTCTTACTGAGCTTCCGAATAGGATTTTTAGTCTTAATTTATCAACTTTTTTCTATTTCAGTGAATTTCGATATTCCTGTATATATTTGCATTTATATTCCCATTGAATGTTTGCAGTTTTGAAAATTTTACCCTATCTCCATTTACTGATCACCTTTTAGGTTAAGTTGATTTTTCCCCGAATATGTTCTTGTGGAACTTTAGACAGCCTGTTTCATTTTTCTTCTTCCTTGTCCCAATATGATACAATTTTTATTGTGCGGTCATACATGATTTTTTTTCTACATATCTGATCTTAGAATGTATTTTAAACATCCATTTCGACAGAAGTTGCAAACTATCAACTATAGTAACTTAATATTTGCTCAGTAAGTCTGGCCCTTCTCTATATCATTGTTTAAGAGCATACATTTCTTTGAATAAGAAGAGACGTACGTAGCGTAGTAGTATCGTCGTAGGAAACGGAACCAGCAAGCCGATTTCAAATCCTAGACGAGGCTGTTTGTGTTTCATTCAGCGCAAATGCCCTGGGAAAAGGTATGAATACTTCGGTTTTCTCCCTAACTATGGATATATACCACGACAGACGATCATGGGAGGAAATACCTACCTACCTACACACACACACACACATATATATATATATATATATATGACTTTCTTTCGAAAGGCCAAACATTTTTTTAAAAAGCCAGAGAAAGAAATTTCTCTCGAGAGAATCTTTCTTAGAAGCTTCTCGCTAAAAAAAAATCCCTAAAATTCATTTAAGCTTGAAGAAGAATATGAAATCGGAAACACGTATAGCATTGAAAAAACAGTTTTCAAAAGAAATAAAAAAAAAAATAAACGATAAAATTCAAACTATTTTGTAGATTTTCTTCATTACAAAATATTTACTTTGCTCTAGTTAGAAAAACAAAGTAATTGAAAAGTGATGAATTTATTATAACGGATTACTTTGTTTATCTATTTTCTTCATACTGTCGGATTAATTTCCAATATTTACTTATATATATATATATATATATATATGTTGAAATGACAGATTGTAGTGAATCTGACTGTATGACAGAAATAAGTGGAAAGTTGGATAAATGAAACTCTTAACTCAAATTTAGATGTGTGATATTTCGTTCGGCTTTATTTCATCGAACATTTTCAAATAGAGACCGTTTACTGAGTTTTTCTATTTAAAAGCATACGAGGAGAAATGATAAGATGCATAGACCGATCTCTCTTCTCACTAACACACATAACATAGCACTCTACGACAAACTAATCAAGTTAGGAATACTAATCATACAAACCACATCACAAACCATTAAAAACTTCACAAACAGCACAAAACGGGCAAACAATAAAACCACTTGTCCCACAGGCATATACTCCATCCCATGCAAATATTGCAACAAACATTACATCGGCGAAAACCAACACAACCCAGAAAAAAAATCTACGAACACAAACGATCAATCAAAACAAATTACAATCGAAACAAACTTTTCTCCCACATGTAAGAGCTCAAACACACATTAAATTTTCCCCAGCCCGGTGGAGGTACCCGTGGTGTAATGATTATTGTCGTAGGAAATGGACACGGCGACACGAGTTCAAATCCTGGACAAAACTGATTGCATTTCACATAGCACTAATACCCTTGGGAAAGGTATGAATCCAATTATTCTCCCTCCAGCTATGGGTAAATAGTAGAACAGACTGGGTTCTTCAGCCTTGGTGGGGCAACTAGTCTACGAGAAGGAAAACTCTGAATTCAAACCTGTTAAAATCTGCTTAAAAAATTGACCTTGTGTCATATCCTGCCCGGGTGGAGGGGTTGGTAAATAGGATTAAATTTTCCCCAGCTACTCTAATTTAACTACTACAAAAAATCCCGAAGACTGTTAGAATCTGCAGTCATTTCCAAGACAAATCATATAAGACAACGTCCAGTCTTTTGCCAAATCTCACCATACTTGGCGAACATCATCATCATCATCATGTCGTGCTGGTACCACGGATATCCCTGACCCTCTCTCGCCACTTTTCCCTATCGTTCATCGCATCAGGCAGGTCTTCTGGACAACATCCCGTATCCTCACATAGTTGTTGAATGTATGTCCGTGCTGGTCGTCCTGCTTTTGCACGGCCATGTGTGAGGGTCCATAAGAGTACATCACTTATGAGTTCGTCCCTGCTTCTCCAGCAGTGTTCTGCATGTCTGGTTTGTCTAACTTGAACAATTTTCGTGATAGGAGGTTGGTGGCCGTACAGTTGGTGTCTTGTGGGGTGTTGCCGCCAAGACTTGTTCAAGATTGCTCGCAGCATTCTTGTGTAATTGCCGTCTTGCTTCTTCTCCAGCCGTTTTGTTAGAGTCCATATAATCGATGGCCTATTGATAGCTGTCCATGCTTTCGTTAACCTAAAAAAAATCAAAATAGAAAACGGATTGAAAGAACATTTTTCACTCTGTGCCACGATACTTTTGACAATCCTTTCCTTTTCCTTATTAATTTACTTCTAGAATTTCCTCACCCCAATTACCACCTAGACACCACAATATAGACAAATTTTTTGCGACATCATATTATAGTCAATCTTTCCATGAAACAAGATGTGCCGAAACCCCATTCATCCAACCCTTCCCTACTTTTTTTCTTATCAGCGCCCTAAAATCTATCTTCATTTTCAAAACAAAAAATCTTTTATGAAACCTGATACACTTGACTTTAAATCCCCATTCTTTCCTGCTACAACTATACCCGCTCCACCATATTATTTCTCATACCATGCTTTTAAATAGAAAAACTCACTTAACAGTCTCTGAAGAAGTTCGATGAAATAAAGCCGAATGAAATATCACATCTAAATTTGAGTTGAGTGTTTGATCTTTCCAACTTTCCACACACACACACACACACACACACACACACACACATATATATATATATATATATATATATATATATATATATATATATATATATATATATATATTTCCTCCCTTGTCGTTATTCGTTGTTTATATATATACATATATACATACATACATACATATATATATATATATATATATATATATATATATATATATATATATATAATCTTTCATCTTTTTTTATCTTATTTGCTACCTCTTTTGAGCATTATCTAATTTTTCTTTCGCAAAGATAGTGCTTTCCGAAAAAAGATCAGTAGTTCCGCACAGTGCAATTTTTTTAATTGCATATAAGCTTTGATTGCCAAGTATCTTGTAAATGTCGTTATCTGTCCCTTTTTTGAACATACCAAAGGTTTCCACGATTACTGGAGCGGTAGTAGTTTTATGATTTTACAATTTCAATATATATATATATATATATATATATATATATATATATATATATATATATATATATATATATATATATATATATATGTACACGTCTGTATATAAGAACATTCTAGTAATGATTTATGTATTCTAAATTATAAAAATGAATGCCCACACCGATACAAAATATCTATCATAAAAAATCTGGTAAATAAAATATTTTATAATGAATTAAAAAATATCAAACAAATCCTTATTAGCAACGGATTTCCAAATTACTTGGTTGACGAACAAATTAAACTAATGATTAACAATAAGAATTAAATAAATGATAAACGTTCTGTTACACAAATTAATTATGATCATATTAAATTATTTCATTGTAATCAAATGCAGCTGAATTTTAGCTTAGATGAAAAATACTCAAAAACATAATAAACATATATAGATCCATTACAGACAATAATAATAAAATAAGATTTATGATTTACCATGAAAATTTTAAAATATTGAATTTAGTTGTTAATAATAATTCTTTCCCTCCTACAAAGATAATAGAAGAAAACAATGTTATTTATCAACTTAAATGTCCATTGGGAGAATGCATCTCCGACAACAAGATTATCACGGAGGCTCACTCTAAAGCTTTCAGATTCTAGCTCCATATGTCAACATTTACAAAAACATCGTTGTCTTTATGCAACATCCAGAAATATTTTAGTTAATATTACAATAATACTCCTTGCAGACAAAAAAACTTAAAAAATCTTCGAAGCTTTATTTATGAAATTTAGACAACCTATTATTTACAGAATTAACTTCGAAACTAGTGATAATATTTTAAAATGTTTAAAATAGAACAGTCCATTTATAAAAGATAGGACGAATTTTATTCTACTTCACGTAAAAGAAATATCTAAAAATAAACTGCCGCTACCGCTTAGGATCATCTTACTGATAAAAACAAGCCTCATTTTTGTGATATAAATAAAAATAGAATAATAATTTAGTCTAAATATTAAACAGCTTTTATTTAGAAATAAACAGACACATTACTTTGATAATGGTTCTGATAAGAACGGAAAGTACTCGGTATACCACAAATAGCTCCTTTGGAAAAACTATTAACAAATTTCAAGATTGTAACATAAAAAAACATAAGGACTCTTGAAAGAAAAAAACTTTCAAATAAAAAGGATTCGATTTTATTTAATCAAACCAGTTTATATATATATATATATATATATATATATATATATATATATATATATATATATATGTTTATAAAAACGATGAATAATAAATGGTTCTTGATGGGTTTACGAAATATCTATGTGCAGTTTTGTGCCACATTATTAAAGTAAGTGTTTGCTTAGCCACAAGCCTAACATTTTGCTATTTACTAATAGCTGAATGACTCTCTTGTGGTTTAGAATTTAGTGTTTCTTTCTCTTATATTGTTCTGTTAACAAGGCAAGAGAGGTCAATCTTCGGTCTTATTTTTATTCCTTTCTGGAGTGGGAAATAGGTGTAGGTTCATTCCTTTCCCGGGAGCCTTACTACAAACTGGACTCATCCTGTCTTATCCTTGACTTGAACTCGTCTCAGTGGCTTTATTTTGTGTGCTGTTAACTGATAAGTCATCTGTACATCTTGTCAGATACGAAATATACAACTGCACTTTTCTACGTTTTGTTATGACTTAATTAAAAATTATTCTGGGGAGGAACCTTTAAATTTAATTGGGACAAAGCTATGAAATTATGGTTAAAAAGTTAACGTGGCAAGTCAGTGATTTTTTTTTTCATATCAGGTCCTCAACAATTGTAATAGCGGAACAGGAGTTCGAACTCACTTATTTAGAGACTGCAGTTCAACATTTCAACCACTACATCTTTCGAATTAACAGGATAATGTTGTTTAATATCTGTTTGCTCCTATATTAGGGTATGAAATTTAAAAATCCTGGCTGTTTGCGTTTTTCTTCATGTTAATGCCATTGGGAAAAGCAGTAACCAGTCCGTCCTCCCCCACTCTATAGATAAATAGTAGGACAGACTGTGTTCATTAGCTTTTAGTCTAGAAGAAAAAAAAACTCTGAATTACAAACCAACTTTGATCTTCTTAAAAACTGACCTTGTGTCGCATCCAGCCAATGGCAGAAGGATGGGGTAAATACATCATCATCATCATCAAAGCATGATGACAGCATAAATTCCCTTGAATCTCTCTCACCATCCTATCGATCATGTTTCTTTGTAAGCAATCTAGACGGCATCCAGTGTCCGCACAGGGATGATGAAAGTAATTTTTTGGCTGGTTGGCCAACAATGGTTGGTATATATGTAGGAGTCCGTAGGAGAACATCACTTATGAGTTCATTCTTTTTCACCATGTAATGCCCAGCATGTTTTACTCGTCTTACTTGGATGGCTTGTGAGATGAGAGGTAAGTGACCGTAAAATTGCTTGTATAGTTTTCATGAAATAAATACATGCATCTAAATAAGTGCACTCAGGAGAAGAGTTTATAGGTCACAGTTAGGATCACGCTCGCAAGTCAACTTTTTTGACTTCAATGTGTGTATCTAGCTCACGACAACTTTAAATTGGAATCAATCGTTCTATAATTGTAAAAGATTGTCTAAGGAGGCGGTTAAACTATGCCGAACGGGGAGCTACCGGGGTTTATTGGTTTTTAACGCTGTAATTGGTCGAATTGGTTGAGCTAATGTAATTGCTAGCCATTGAGACGGTAAGTGTGAGTGAATTAACAACAACGAACTGAAGATCCAAAGAAGATGGCGTTTACCTCGTGTTAGCGTTGACGTGAGAAGTCTAATATCGAGTAATGTACTCACTTGTGGGATGTCAGCCAACTAGAATCCAACACTTCCGCTTCCGGTGAAGTGCTGGCTGATATTCATGCTTCATTGCATCATGATTATGCAAGAAAGTCTTTGATAAGCTTGTTTTTCACGGATGGCTTGACGAATGTTATTGATGCCGATTAGGTCAGTCCAGATTTGTCGTGTGCAAAGAAAAAAGAAAAAAAAAGGAAAAGAAAGGAAAGGCGTTCACTGAGATGGGAGAAAAGACGGACAAAAAGATATAGAAAGACTGAGATAACGATATAAAAAGGCTGAGATAAAGAAAATTACATCAAAGTAACAGGTGCGTGACTAAATCTTTTTTTTCACTTAATACTTACAAACTGTATTTGCTATTGTAAAAGATAAATTCCTATATGAAAAAAAAAAAAAAAATAAAAAAAGGAAGGGACGAAAAAGAAACGCGCCATGTCAGAATGAAAACAAACGACTATAATCAGAAAACGAAAGAAAATAAGAGAGAAAGAAAGAGGAAGGGATAAAGCTATATATCAGAGGCTTAAAGAAAGAATAGTAGATATAGAGAGATAGAAACGGAATATATATATATATATATATATATATAGAGAGAGAGAGAGAGAATTAATTGTAGAACTTATTTTTAAGGCGTAACTTAATGTGTTCATTGTTTTCGTTCAATAAAGTTTTTTTCGCAAAATTATGTTTCAAAATAAGAAAAAAAATCCGATAAAAAGTGGAAATTAGAAAAAAACTGGAATTTACGGCTTTAATAATAATAATAATAATAATAATAATAATAATAATAATAATAAAATTCTCTATGATTTTGAGATATAAACGATCATTCAATCCCGGTCGGAAGACCAGGCTTAATGTTAATCAAAAAAAAAAAAAAAATGAAGAAATTAGCATCTACTGGATTTTTGCCGTTCCAGTAGACCACAGAATGAAAATGAAATTTAAAAAACAAGTCAAATAAATACTTGGACTTAATTAGAGCACTAAAAAGATTGCAACACCAGATTGATGGTGATAACAATAGTAGTTGGTGTACTTGGAACGGTTCCCTAAATCTTGGAAAAAAGACTGGAAGAATTGGAAATCTGAGGAAGAATAGAGACCATCCAGACTACAGAATTGTTTAGATTGACTAGAATATTGAAAAAGTCCTGGAGGCCTGAAGAGACTTACTGTGACTCAGACTATTTTGAAAGACTGCCAGTTAATGCTGGTGTGGAAAGTTCGCGAGGAGTAAAATGATAAAATGAAAAAATAGTATAAAACTCAACCAGAACCAATAACAGAAGCCGAAGAAGCTATTAGTTTCCGATACTTTGCTTTACAAACTGATAGAATGATAAAGAGCAATAGGCCAGCTATATTGGTTACGGACAATAAAAGAAAAACATGCCTTCTAATTGATATGTCAGTGCTAACGGCTAATAGCTGTCAAAGAGCACGATCAAATAAGCAAGCACCAAAACGTAGAAATAGAAAAAAAGGGCAATTTTAAAAATACCACCGTACCAGTAATCGTGAAAGCCCTCGGTATGATTAAGAAAGGAACAAATAAAAACACTAACAAGATTCCGAGCAGTCCAAGCCAATATGAAATTCAAAAATTGCACTGTGCGCAACAGCTTATCTCCTTAGGAGACTTCAGTCAACATGAATGAAAAATTGCACCCAAAAGAGGTAGCGAAAATAATATGAAATAAAATAAAAATGAAAATGAATAAATAAAAGTAAGAAAATAATAAATAAAAGATAGAATGCGTATAATAACTACCTTCCCTCACGCTAGGTCTAGAATAAAGAGCCATTAAAGGATATAAAGGAACCGATAGTTAAGCTGAAAACAAACTGATAATAATGAAAGCCGAGGACTTTTTTCCTGGGGAATAAAAAGGGTGTCACCAAGGAACTAGTGGAACAAATGACTTACTTTATATGAAAACTAACATATTTTAAAGGGAGTTACGAGGAAAAGTTTGATTCGGGCTTGGATAAACAAAGAATGTTCAAGATAGCAGAGAAAATTATAGACTTCATCACGTGAGCTCTAGAAAGCTGGAAAGTATTTATTTCCCTGACCTCTCCGCACGAACCGAATGTGATACAAGGTCAATGTTTAAAACGGAGTTGAATATGTTTTCCTTCCTCTAGAGCGGTTGCCATACCAAGGTTAAAGAGCCCTGCCTGCCCTACTATTTCACCCATAGCTGGAGGAAGAATAGTTGGATTCATACATTTCAGAAGGGTGTGAACGCTTTGTGAAATGTAGTCTCGTCCAGGATTTGAACGCGGTTCGCCGTGTCTATTTCTAACGATGATAACCATTACACAACGAGCACCCCTTGAAGTTTGGGAAAACTGGAGAGTAGAACTATTCGCTGCAAAACAAATCCTAGCAGATGTAAAAATTTAAAGCCGTCTCTTCCAGGGAGAACTTATTTTAACCACTATTATTTGTAATAGCAATGACGCTGTTGAATTATATACTTAGAAAATGCACAAGAGACACAAGAGAAATATACCTTTCAATATCATGTTTTTTTGCAAAGAATGGAAAAGAATAAGAATCTTTAATACAAACTCTTAGAATCTTCAGCCAATAGATAATAATGGAATTTGGAATTAAAAAACGTGTAATGTTTGCAATAAAAATAGAAAAAAAGAGAAACAATTGGAGAAATCATCATCATCATCATGATGTCGCGTAGGTAGCACGGAAATCCCTGACCCTCTCTCGCCACTCCTCCCTATCGTTCATCGCCCCAGGTAGGTCTTAAGGACAACATCCCGTATCCTCACATAGCTGCTGAATGTATGTTCGTGCTGGTCGTCCTGCTTTTGCGCGGCCATGTGTGGGGGTCCATAAGAGTACATCTCTTATGAGTTCGTCTTTGCTTCTCCAGCAGTGTCCTGCATGTCTGGTTCGTCTAACTTGAATAGTTTTCGTGATAGGGGGCAGGTGGCCGTACAGTTGGTGTCCTGTGGGGTGTTGCCGCCAGGACTGGTTCAAGATTGCACGCAGCATTCTTGTGTAATTGCCGTCTAGCTTCTTCTCCAGCCGTTTTGTTAGCGTCCATGTAGTGCAGCCATATAGCAGTATCGATGTGACCGCTGCCCGGAAGAAACTGCGTTTCATTTTATCGGTTAGGTCTGATTTCCATATAATCGATAGCCTATTGATAGCTGTCCATGCTTTTGTTAACCTCGTTTCGATGTCCTTTTCGGTTGATTCGACGCTGCTTCCTAGGTAAGTGAATTTGTCTACTAGTTTAAGAGGGGTTCCTTCTAGAGCGGAGATGTCCCCCGTTTGATTATAGCACATACCACACAATTAGGAAAATATCAGAATATTCAAAGTAAAAAAAGATAAAACCATAAATATCTAGAAATATTAGAAGCGGACACCATCAAGCAGACGCATATAAAAGAAAAAGTAAGAAACAAGTAGATCTTGAAAACAGATTCTGCTGCAGAAATTTAATCAAAAGAATAAATATCTGGGCTATTTCCTTTGTAAGATAATCTGCACACTTCATAAACTGGGCAATGGAAGAATTCAGAAATATGGACAATAGAACAAGCATGACAATGCACAAGGCCTTACACCCAAGAGATGACATCTATAGACTATATGGATCAAGAAAAGAAGGAGGAAGAGGACTCGCCAGCACTGAGGATTGCGTTGGTGTAACAGTTCAAAGAATAAAAGAACAAAGAACAAAAAGATATTAATTACAACAGCCAGTAACAGCAATATCAAAAGAAATAACTTATGGACAAACATGAAGACAAAAATTGAAAAATCTAGAAAAAATGTCTATGGCTTTATCAAAAGGTGAGAAAGACAGGAAAAAGTAATGTAAAAAGCACAAAGAAAGAAAGAAAGAAAGAAAGAAAGAAAGAAAGAGACCAAAAATCCCCTAACAAATATGAAAGGCAGAGGCAGAAAAAGAAGAAATATGTTTATGAATGAAAGGAATAAAGAAATCTTTTTGATGAGCGAAAAATTGTGAGAAACAGTTGGTTGAAAAAGAAAGAAAAATGGAACAAATGAAAGAAAAATTTAAAAAAAAAGAAAAATAGGTGAAACAAAATAAAAAGAATGAGGGAAAAATGAAAGAAAGAAAGAAAACTTTTTTTACATATTTTCCGTGAGATGAGAAGAAGATGGTAAGAGTTTGGTTTTCATTTAAATGAACATTATCGATTTGAGATTCGTAATTCGTGACCCAGACGAAAAACGAATGGTCTGGTGTCGTGGAGAAAGATACGAAAAGAAATCTTGATAAGAAATGTTGAATAAAAATAAGCAAGTAAATAGATGCATAAACATCAGTGTTCAGATTTGCGAAAGATAAAAGTCTAAAGAAAATTATTTTGCTGAAATTATCAAAAATCGTACAAAATCGTCTTATATAAAAATAAGCCCAGTAAATTTACAGATGATATATTCTTGAAATATGTCTACACTGGGATAAAAACAAAAGCTTTTTTAAAAAATTTCATTGGAGATACCAAATAGTGACACATAAACACCTAGATAAATGGCTAATTTGAAACACACCCTTCACATGCTTAATGTATATCTCCCAAAAGAAGAGCTCAGTGCCAGGTGTCCTGACAGCTGATATAACAAAAGGTACGTTGAAGACATTTGGTTTGGTTTGGTTGGGTTTTATTGCATATCAACTAAAGTAAAAGTAAAGTTGGCGACCTTAGTCGAGGGTGACCCGAAGGCTCACTTTTCAATAGCGACTACACATAAGCGTTGGGGAGGGCACAACTCCATTCTCTGGATTGCTCCTTGATCTTTACATAATAAAGCTGAACGTGAAGCAAGGTGGCATCAGGTACCATTTTTTCAGTCTTTGCTATGACTCGACTTGGGGTTGAACCCTGGTCTCCTGGGCCATTGGCGAGCTCACTACTTTTTTGGCCAATGACCCGGTATATCAACTAGTATTGGTTATTTAATGCCAAATCCCGGTTATATGTATATATATATTAAACAGGATTTGTAAAAATCTTGTTGATAACATTTTGAACGAGCCTGAGCTCATTTTGTTTGCACACAGTTAAATAGCCAAACAGTTCTATTTCAAACAATTCAGTTTAGCAGAAGTCATTTGTTTGCTCACAGTTTAAATGTCAAATTTCTTTTTGGTCCATAGATAAGACCCTATAAAGTGCTACCACTCGAGGCAGAGTGAACCAGGAAGCAATGGCAATGAAGGGGTACTCCACATTGCCCAAAACTCCAAGACTGAAGCCTCACCATCAGATTGTTTTGTGTCATATTCCGGAAACTAGTTGGAGGGGTCTTTAACCCTCTGCAGAGATGCAGTCGATGTATTCTCCAGCCCCAGCCAACGGGGCTGAAGAAATTTGGATACCAACAAATGGATAAACCACATTACCAGAGCGTTTATCGTCGATTCTCTTCTAGCATATCAACTCTTTTAAAAACTTTTTTAAAAACTTAAAAAAAAAAAAAATTTTTTTCTCAAAAACGTTTTCCCTAAGGTTAAAACTAGTTGAGAACAATCACAATTAAATAAAAAAAATAAATATGACTATTTGTCTTATCATTTTTGTTCATATATATATATATATATATATATATACTTATTTATTTATCAATTCATATTTATATTATAACTTTCCGCATTTCCACACGAATATCCGAGTAATTTTTTTTCTCCTTACTTTTTAAATTCTCTCTTTCCTTTCTCCCTTTTTCCTCTAATTATTTTATCTCTTTATTTTATCCTTCTTTCATTTAATATTTCACCCACCCACACTTTTTACCCACATCTACCGTTTATATTCTTTTTAACTTTTTAATTTTTCTATAATATATGTTTACTTTATTTTTTTCTGTCATTCACACTACTTTGTTACTCTGCTATTTATGTTATTTTTCGCTTGTTTTATCCTCTTCCCTTCTTTTTCTCCTTCTTCCCTGCCTTTCTTCTATCCTTTTTTCTTTTATTTCTTCCGTTCTCCTCTTTCCTCTTCCTTCCTTTTTCCTTCTTTCTCTTTCTTTCTTTTCTACAAATTCTATATAATATTCCCCGCAAACCACGGGAGACTTTTAAAAACAAATGCTGGTTTACTTATTAAACGAACAATTTTTCCTGATGTATAGGTTTTAACCAGGATTTTTGTATAATTTGTTAAACATCCATCGTTGATTTAACATCACTAATATCATCCCTTCCAGCCCCGATGATAGTTAATAAGAACCTAAACGTTATAATGTCGACTTTGTTTCTGAATAAATCTCTCTTTCTGCTTGGATTACCTTGTTATCAATTTTTTCTCTATATTGTCGGATTTTACTCCATTATTTACTTCAATATATATATATTTATATATTTATATATAAAGAGAAATGCAAATAAGAAAATTTTGCATAGAACATGCTCGATGCTGTTATACACACACACACACACACACACACACACACACACACACACACACACACACACACACACACATATATATATATATATATATAACGTCTAATCAACCACCATAATGTGAGGAACTTGTTAGGGAATAAGAGAAGGAAAAAATGATAATAGAAATGTGCGTGGTCAGAATCGAGGAAAATAGATATGCAATCAGTCAGGTGGCAAATCACACAAAATAAATTTATTAATATGTCTACACATAAAAATCAATTAACTTTTTTGTCTAGCAATTAATTATTTTTCGCATAATCTAGGATACTGATTTTTTTTCTGACAAAATCTACCGGTATTATAACGTCTTTTATATGCTTGTTTTTTGTTTCAAAATATCACATTTTATTATGTCAAATTTGCCATTTTTTTTCATTTTTTTCGTTTATATATCAATATGTGCGATAGAATTTCCGGTAATGTTGGCGCATTTTCTGTTGATAAAAGTCAGGTTATTGTTACATATCTATTTTTCTAATTCAGTTCAGTTGCACCGAAGTAAATCCTTTCATCATTACTGTTAATTTCTTACTTATATATATATATATATATATATATATATATATATATATATATATATAAAAGGAAACAAAATTCCAATATGAAAAGTGTATAAAAAGTTCATGTTGCAAAGCAGGTATCAAATCTAAAATATACAAATTATGTGGTCTTTATAATCTTTACTTAAAGTTTCATGTGGATAGCTCAATCATTAGACGGAATGATAATAAGAATGAAAAACCAACTGTGGTAAGGATGCAAAGAATTGTTCGATCACCCGACACACAACTGAACAAAAATAAACTGATTCGTTGATTTTAGAAATCTGAGCAGTTTAAAACCATGAGAATAAATAAATCTCATCAGTTCGGTCATAAATGACACAGGAGATATTTATTAATATGTCTACACTAAGAAAATTAATTTCCTTTTTTTTCTGTTTAGCCGTTTAATTTTGCAGGATTCATCATTTTTCTTTAGAACATAACATGTTGCTATTATAATTTCCTTTATACGCTTGTTTTTTTATCACCATATTTTATTATAGGAGATTTGTCAGTTTCGTCATTTATTTGAAATATAGGTCAATGTATAGAAAATAATGTTGTATTGTTGATGTCTTTTCTGTTGATACGGTTTCGTTTATGGTTATACCATATATTTTTCAAATTCAGTTTATTGACACCAATTGATCTTTCAATGATCATTGTTAACTTCTTCCATATATATATATATATATATATATATATATATATATATATAAAGATGAATAAAAGTAATGAGATGTATAAGAATATCATTTTAATATTATTCATTTTTTGTTAGTCCTCAATTAATTTTGACTTTTGGTCATCATCTGAAGGAAAAAATTTGTAGATGAAAAGTTTTTTAAGAAAGTATGTAACAATTAAAGATTTTTTAGAGGAGTTAATATGCTATATGAAAAGCTATGCCAAAAGTACAATATATATACATATATATATGTATATATATGTATGTATGAATATACCTAACCTCTCTACAGGAACTGGATGTGACACAAGGTCAATGTTTTAAGTGGAGCTTAATAGATTTGAATTCAGAGTTTTCCTTCTCCTTGATCGGTTACTATACCAAGGTTTAAAAGCCCAGTCTGTTCTTCTATTTTCCCATAGCTGGAGGGAGAATAGTTGGGTTCATACCTTTCAAAACGGTATTAGCTTCATGTGAAATGTAAACAACCTTGTTTAGGATTTGAATTCGGTTCGCCGTGTGCATTCCTACGACGATAACCATTTCTCCAGCGAGCAAGAGAGAGAGAGAGAGAGAGAGAGAGAGAGAGAGAGAGAGAGAGAGAGAGAGGGAGGTGGGGGGGGTTGAAATCAGAGTTTTCCTACTGCTAGACTAGTTGCCTAACCAAGACTAAAGAGTCCAATCTGCCCTTGCTGGGATGGATTTAGGCCTTTTTCAAAGGCATTTTCGTGAAGTGAAACGCAGTCTCGTCTTGGATTTGAAATCGAGTCTCCGGTTACATTCCCTACGACGATAACCATTAAGCTAAGTACGTCTCCGAAGGTGTCCAAGTTTAATAAATTCTGCTTCGTCTAACACACAGACCTCATTTTTTTACAGAACCGGTTGTAGTTACCCATTTAAATACAGAATATACTCATTGCCTCAGTGTTATATATTGTGATTAAATATCATTGGCATTAAATAATCCTCGAAGGTTGATAAGCCATTAAACAACTAATCCAAACACTGACTGTATGACTGTGATGATGATGATCATCAAGTCGCTCTGCTAGCACGGATTTCCCTAACTCTCTTTCTCTCCATCTGTCCCTATCATCCATCGTTCTTGTCTGGTTTTCAAACTACATCCCAGTGTTGGCCGACCAGCAAAAAATTATCTACTTCAGCTCAGTGAAGACACAGGATGATAAATTCTTGCTGGTCGGCCAACACTGGGATGTCCACGTGAAGGTGTCCATGGGAGAACGATACTAATGAGTTCGTCCTTGCTTCTCCAGCAGTGTCCGAAATGTTTTGTTCGTCTTACTTGGATGGTTTCATAGATGGCCGTACAGCTGTTGTTTCTTGGGGTATGGCTTCCAGGATTTGTTCAATATAGTTCGTAGCATTCTTGCACAATTCCCGTCTAGCTTTTCTATAAACGTTTTGTAGGCGTCTTCGTGGTGTACCTGTACAGTAGTATTGACACAACTGCTGCTTTGAAGAAATCCCGTTTTATATTTTCGGATAGATCAGACTTCCGTATGATCGATAGCCTATCGATAGTAATCCACTCTTTCGCTAGGGGAATAGTGAATTCATTTTCAGTTGTTGAGACGCAGCTGCCGAGGTACGTGAACTGGTCTACTGATTTCAGAGGACCGCCATTTCGAGTAGAGATGTCTCCTCCTCGATTAAAACATGTACTCTGTTTTTTTTTTCGTTTACGTGGAGGCCGATATCTCCTGCTGCTTGCTCCAGGCTATGCAACAGGGATTCGGCATGGGTAGGTGCATTTGCAAGAAGTGCTATGTCATCCGCATAGTTTGAGTCCGTTATAGTTTCTGCGGGATATCGTGTGCTTCTGGCTTTTTTTTTTTAGTGTAAAGCCATTTAATTTCATTTGATCTATCGACGTTCTAAGTGAGTTGTCTTGGTAGATTATAATCAGATTGAGTGCTAATGTATCTCAGTGCAGAACTCTAGCAATAATGTCGAAGAAGTCTGTCTCCATCCGGTGAGCGTGTTTCTGTAAATAATTATTATGACTTTAACAGGCTAATGTATTTGTTGCATCTTTCCTCTGTCTATGGAATCAAATGCCTTGGAGAAATCTAAAAGTAACAGTGTTGGCTCGAGATCTTTTCACAAATTCCTTCATAATTCGACGGATTGTAAGTGTTACATCTGTGTGTGTCGAAACACCATAACTAATGTGTCTTACAGAAGATCTTTCCCTTAGACGAATACGGTGGGTGTGTATGTGTGTATAACACATCGATGACAGACATAGTAGTGGAAAAATGAATAGAGCACTCACAGTTGACTTGACTAGAACATTTATTTACAAGAACAAACACATATTGGGTGGTACACTATACATATATCAATATGGGGTGAGCTGTGTGTCACAGCTCCCTCGGGAAAAAGGTATATTAACTCCATATCTGTTTCGAGGAATTTAAAGTCATCCCTCGTTTCGCGCTCCTCACATAATGTCGTCCGCGTCTCGTGTGAATCCAAGAGAACTCAAAACAGTAGGGGTCAAAAGGGAGGAGGTAACTCCGCCTGAAACAGAAAAGGGTTTAGCTCCATTTGACCATTAGATCATCCTAACAGTAAGCATCTGTGATGTTGTGGATAATAATCCTTTCTAAAGAAGTTTAAATTCAAGTAACAAATAATTTACACACAGTTAAATGGTTTCATGTATTTCACTCTGACATTAATAATTCTACTTCAACATCAGTTGTTTGCGCACTGTTATGTATTTTCCCATATTCCTATCCAATACAAAAAAATTTTCAAGCAGATCCATTTTACACACAGATGTGGCCCTAATAGATACTACCACTCCGGGTCTGGTTACATATGGGAGTAATGATAACGAAGAAGTACTCCTCAAATCCTCAGATATTCAAGACTGGAGCTTTATTATCATAATAAAGTTTAGTGCCACATCAAGGACACTCCATTTACGGTGGGGATCTTACCCCTCTGAAGTAGAGACAGTCAGCGCATTATAAACCTTACTAAAAGAGTGGGTAGTATTCTTTTTGTTGATGGTAATTTTCCATTGTAAAATCTATGAAAGATATTACACGCAAGACAAACCTGACAAATTATGCGAAATATTTGGGTTAAAATTGGGTTTTAGGTCCAGTACACCCTCAAATGGAGCCGAGATATAGCAAATTAACTAACTCAATATATACTTTCGGCTGTGCTTTTTATACTAAAGTTACCTTGTAACGATTGCTCGATCAGTTCCTATAGGCGTAGACATTAATGACGTCATTGAGGAGTATTATTGTCCAAGAACCAGGTTATGTCCCCAATAAGCTTTTGAGATTTCAGCCCAGTCAGCTGGGGCTGTAGAATACACCGACTGTACCTTTGTAGAGGAGTAAGACTCCCTCAAACGAGTTTCCGGAATATGACACTAAACAATCTGATGGTAAGGCTCCATTAATGCTGGAGAGATGAAGAATGCAGAGTACCCTTTAATGCTATTGCTCTCAGGTCCAGAGTGATAGCCCCTGAAAGGGTCCTATCTATGGGTCAAATAGAACTGTTTGACATTTGCACTGCGAGCAAACAAATGACACATGCTATATTAAATTTCTTAGAAATAGAACTGTTCGATCATCTGAGAGTAAAAAAAATGACTGATTTGTAATTGTATTGTTAGTGATGTATAATAATACTTGGAACCAATTATTAGTGTGCAAACAAATGATTAGTATTGAATAGAATTATAAGTGTTTGATAGCAATACTTTAAACCATTTAATTGTGTGCCAAAAGATAAGTCTGGACTTGTTTAAAGATGTTATCAACAAAATATGTTCACAAATTATATATATTTAATATGTATGTATTAACTTAAATTTAGCATTGAATAACTTACAATGGTTCATATGCCCTAAAACCCAACCAAACTAACCAATTTTAACATTAAATAATTTAACCTTTACTAACGTTATTTATTTACATCAATTAAATATGCTTATAATTACGTGAATTAAGTTGTTTCACAAGGAGATATATAAAGGGAGTAATTGTGACGTTGTAGCTAACATTCTGGACTGGGACATAATAGTAAGCGAGTTCGAACTCTTTTACATTCACAAATAGCTTTGAGGGAAATATGAACTCTCTTATCCCCTATTTACTGCCCTTCCCCATGGATGGCTTTGGCATCCCACAAAGTTTGATATGCAGTTAAACGAAGAAAATAAACTAACTAAACCTTGAAAATATTTGCGTCATTATTGAGCGGAGAAGGGGTTAGCCTATCGTCACTCATCACCCATGTTATCAGTTTACCGTTCATCACAGGATTTAAGGTTCACAATGTATACCTGGAGTATAAGACGAACCTCTATTTTTGGCGGTATTTCTTAAGGTTAAAAGGTCTTGTACGCCAGCCAGGTAATTAATTTTAAAATGGTCTTGAGAAGTTCGAGAGACCTACATTTCCATTTGCAAGCAACAGTGGCAAGTCGCCCATCTTCATCATGCACTTCTAGAAAAACGAACACTTGATATTCATCTGTTTAATTAATCCAGCGGCCTTTTTGGTGCATTAGTGAATTGGTTGAAATTAAAAGAAACAACAAGGTCAAAGGTTTTTATAGCCAGCACTTGTAATGAAGAGACCGTTCCTAAACATTGCATCGGCTACATGTCAAAAGGTCTTCATTGCTGCTGGACAGATGATATATGAAAAAGTCCGCTTCTTGATCTTTTCTAAGAGGTTAGAATATCTAGGAAAACTGTGATGAGTAACCTCTTTAATCTTTCCTAAAGTTAGAAAGACAATTTCTGTCGTTTTGTATTTGGTAGCTAAATAAGTTTGTTCTACTAGGTGTTTCAAATTTTTTAAATATCATTTAAGATGTACAGCGTGTTTCAGAAAAATCGGTTTCTTTTTCTTATCTAATAACTTGACTAATTCTCGTTCAGATAATCTCAAATTTTAACATTATGTGTAGAAACAAATAAAAATTTTATGTTTAATGTTTGAACGACTGTTTTTTTTTTCAGTAAATGGCATTTTTAGAGCGGAAAAGAAAAAAAATTAAAAATTTTGATTATGAGGCAAAAATGACAAATTTGTCTCTACATAGTTGTTAATATGCAAACTCAGTAGCATCAATTCTTGATCATTTCCCCCATATTCACTCGATACTGTACCTATGAATTATCATTTATTCCAATACTTACTGAATTCTCTTTAAAAATATTAATTCTGATAAAGACACATTGAACAATTCTTTCGCTTAAAAAACGATATTCGAACAAAATTTTAATTAGATCACCTTGTCAACATAATTTAGAATCGCCATTAGCGAGTGTTGAGTACCACTTCATTACTATTTCTCCCAGGTCCTCTCCGATCTGGAGTTGTTGAACTTATCAGGGTACTATTTATAGATCAAATAGATCTGTTTAAAAATTTCTTGTATTCGATTGCATTACCTGATACCATTCAACTGGTTTGGTTATGTATTATGGTATATCAACCTTTCAAGAATATTTAACGCCAAACACACACACATACAGAGAGAGAGAGAGAGAGAGAGAGAGAGAGAGAGAGAGAGAGAGAGAGAGAGAGAGAGATGTATATGATTTGTTAGCGAATAGTTTGCAGGTAACAATTTTTAACGGAGCTCATTTGTTTGTACACAGTTAAATGATTCGAAGTATTATTATTCAACATTAAAAATTTTATTCAATATTAATAAATCGTTTAGGTTAGGTTAGGTTATTTGGTTTAATAACACACACACACACACACACACACACACACACACACACACACATACATATATATATATATATATATATATATATATATATATATAATGTCGCAGTACGGATCTCCCTGACACTCTCTCGCCACCCGTCTCTATCGTCCATCGCTCCCAAGATGTCTTCAATGCTATATTCTGTATCGGCACAGAGCTGTTGTATATAGGTTCTAGCTGGTCGTCTTGCCTTTCCTCAACCATCTGAAGGGGTCCACTCGTGTATATCGCTTATGAGTTCGTCCTTACTTCTCGAGCAGTGTCCCGCATGTCTGGTACATCTAACTTAGTTCTCGTTATTGGTGTTAGGTGACCGTACGGCTGCTGTTTTGTAGGGTGTAGCCTCCAGGACTTGTTCAGTATTGCTCGCAGCATTCTTGTGCAATTGTTGTCAAGCTTTTTCTCCATACGTTTAGTTAGCGTCCATGAAGTGCATCCATATAGCAGTATCGACACGGCCGTTGCTTGGAAAAAGCGCTTTATTTCATCGGTCAGGTCTGATTTCCATATGACCGATAGCCAATCGATAGTGATCCATGCTAGTCGCGTGTTGATGTCTTTCTCGGTAGATGAACTTGTCCACTAGTTTCAAAGGCCCACCTTTTTGGGTGGAGATGTTAAAGCATATATATATATATATATATATATATATATATATATATATATATATGCATGCATTTTATATATATATATCTTCGAATAAATGTAGATACTGAGTTTGTTTGTTCGTTTGTTAGGATTTTATGGCATATCAACCTTTGTAGGTTATTTAATGCCAAATCAGTTTTTACATAAATTAACAGTTCTATTTCAAAAAATTTAATATAGTAATTACTACACAGTTTAACTGTCAAAAACATTTTATTTCAGGCTATTCGGTTTACCCAAACAGTTCTATTTAAAAAAAAAATCAGTTTAATATAGGTGTAGTGTTTTCGTTTACTCATAGCTAAATGTCAAAACACTTCTATTTCAAACAATTATGTTTAGCATACAAAAACAGGTCTATTTCAAACAAATCAGTTTAGCATAAGTACTTCGTTTAAATGCCAAAACAGTCCTATTTCAAGTACTTCAGTTTAACATAAGTACACAGATTAGTTCTATTTGTCACATAGATAGGACCCTATCAATGGGTACCACTCCGGGCCAGAGTGAACCTGGGAACGATGACAATGAAGGAGTACTCTGCATTCCCGAAAGCTCCAGTATTACTGTAACTTTATCATCACATTGTTTAGTGTCATACCCCGGGCAATCGTTCGGAGGGATTTACCTCTCTGCAGAGAATCAGTTGGTGTATTCTACAACCCCAGCCGACTGTGTAACATGTAGATACGATATGTTCTCATGCATATATATAGATATGTTTGTATGTGTATATTTTTTAATAAATATGTATGTATATGTATGTATATATGTCATAATATACAAATCTTTTTGTATATATATATATATATATATATATATATATATATACTTATGCTTATATATCTATATATTCATTAGTATGTATATATGTATATGTATATATACATGTTCCTTTTTATGTGTGGATTTATTTTTTATATGTATATATGGATTTTTAGTTGTATATGTGTGTATATATATATTTATGTATGTGTTAGTATGTATTTATTTATATATATCAGCGTGCATATATGGATCTACATATACGTTTGTGTGTTTGTATTTATTTGTATATATATATATATGTGTGTGTGTGTGTGTGTGCATATAAATGTTTGTGTGTATATATATATATATATATATATTGATGATTATTTAATGTCAAATCCAGTTTACACACACACACACACACACACACACACACACACACACACACACACACACACACACACACACACACACACATATATATATATGTATATATATATATTTATATGATTTGTAGAAGAGTAACTTAGTTTCAAGTGTTGCTATCTCAGCCCAAATGACCATCAGCCACTGCCTTCTAGCACCATTAAGATAAAATAGGGTTGGGCACTTGTTTGTCACAAGTGCACTTTAAAGAATACGGTCAGAGCTTGACATGACCAACCAATTGACCGGATCGGGCCTCTCCGGTTGCCTGTCTAACCCAGTAAGTTCCAAAGAAGAGTGTTATAGGTCACATGATTACAGCAATTGTTGGATCCCCGACTGCTCAGCCACCTGGATCCCGTCCTCAATCATTACTGGTAGCTTGCCCTTGCCAAAAGTTAGCTTCGTTGAGAAGGAGGGATGGAGGGAGAGTATTACCCCTCTGCAGAGGTTCAGCCGGCGTATTCTACAGCCCTAGCCGACAGGGCGGACCATATGGTGGTATTTTTATTATTTATATTAAAAATAGTTTTTGAAGTTATAATTGTTTACTTAGGTATATTATTAGTTACTTGAAATGATATAACTGTAAATTATTTGTATTAAGAATAGTTAATTGAAGCTATAATTGTTTACAAAGGATTCTTATTAGTTACTTGAAACCATATAAATTTGTGTAAAATATGATTAGTATTGAATAGAAATAATAGCTTAAAACCATATTACCCTTTGCATTAGATAGGAATACTTGAAACCATACAACGGTGTGCAAATTATCCGTATTAGATAGGAATACTTGATATCATGTAACTGTGCAAATAAACCCTTATAAAACAACTACACAAAAAATGTAAATATAAATGTATAATGGATACATTTTCGTAATATCTTATAAAATAACTCTAGACGGGTTGAAATGCCGTTAAAACCAACCAATCAATCATTACATACTAATCTTGATAGTAAATCATGGATTTTCTAAAAGTTTGGCATTGTCTTTCACAATGTCACGATCATGAAGTTTCCAATGCAAAAACTTCTTGTGTATTTGATATAAGGCTAAACCCCATCCGATAGAGAATCATCCGTTCAAGGGCTTTGGGGAATGTAGAATGCTAAATCATTGCCATTACTCCCAGGTTCACTATGGCTCGGAGTTGTAGTATGTAGTATGTAGCGTTGTTAGTGTTAAATAGCAATAGTTGAAACCAATTAATTGTGTGCGAATAAAACTATTAGTGTTAAATAACAATTGTTGAAACCTTAAAATGAGTGGAAATAGAACTATTAGTGTTAAATAAGAATAATTGAAACCATTAAATGAGTGAAAATAGAACTATTAGTGTTAAATAACTGTACTTGAAACCATTAAAAGAATGCAAATAGAACTATTAGTGTTAAATAACAGTACTTTAAACCATTTAATTGTGTGCAAATAGATCTATTAGTGTTAAATAGCAATACTTGAAATCATTTAACTGTGTGCAAATAGGACTACTAAAGTTAAATAGCAATACTTGAAACTATTAAATAAGTACAAATAAAACTATTAGGGTGAAATAATAATACCTGAAATCATTAAATGAGTGTAAATAGAACTATTAGTGTTAAATAGCAATAGCTGAAGCCATTTAACCGAGCGCAAAGAAATAAGCTCTGGCTCGTTTAAAAAACAATTTTACCTACAAAATGTTCCTTTACAAATCACATATATTTAATAATATATTTAATATTTAATGTAAACAACATTTAACACTAAATAATCTCCAAGGGTTGATATGCCATAAAGCACAACCAACTTATTTCTATAAGACAGGAATATGCGATATCAGGAAACTTGGCGCTAAAAACCTCTTAAGAAACAACTACTCAAAAAGGTAAATATAGAATTACAATGAACTAGATTCACAACCCCCTGGGCCTAAAATAACCGTAGACGGGATTACATGCCGTTAAAATTAATCGATCAATCATTATATTCATGTTGAGAGCACTAAATCATAAATCCAATACTTCATGAGGTACAATCTTATAATATTGACTATAATAACTGTTATGTATGTATTATTTTTTCAGTGTAAAATTTAAGCAAAGCCGGTATCATTTTCCTTCGAGGTTAACGTGACAATTATGCGTGTATGCTACTGGGTTCTCCACAACAGAAAAAAAAAGTTGCTTTTAAAATCGAACGCCACAGGACAACAAAGCGTTCGCTATTTTCACATAGATCGTCACAAAATCGAGTGTTTGCAGACACAACAAACACGTGTTGCGTTCCTCTGGCATCAAGTTTGCCTCCAAGGTGTCACGGTCATGTAACTTGGGGGATATTCACGAGAACACGTTTCATGTCATGTGACATACGGAAGACGCCGCGGTGTATTTTGGTTTTGTTTTTTAATGAAAAATGTATTTTAAAAATCTTTTTGAAAAGAAAGTCTAAATAAGATAAGCCTCCCAGAAGGTTTTCATATTGATAACACGCGGAGACAGAGCCGTTCTCTTCGTGTTCGGCAATGAAAACTAAATTTTCAAAAGCATAGAATTATTAATAACACGTGACTAACGTAGATTTTACAATTAGGAAATTAACGAAATTAAACGTAAAATAAATAAAGGAATATATAAAACGTTTTGGAGTTTAGTATTCGGAAATTATTTCTTTTTATGTAATAAAATGGTAACACATATCCTCACTACGAAAAAATGGATTATACAGTGTGTCTCAATATACATGGAACCCTGCTAATAACTATTTCAACAATAATGTATTTTTTTTGTTTCAGATTTGAAAATAGTATACTATAACAATTATTAATCCTTGATTATAATGCTTCGGACAAGAGAGGAAAAATATTTTGCTTAACTACTTATTTGGAGACAAAATCATTCAAAACTAACTCAAAATAGATACAACCCATTAATATGATAATTATTTATTACGGAGACAAGAAACAGGATGTATTTTTTACAGGACATGTTCCAAATGACTGCCATTGCGATTGTCTCAGTAATAAATCATTATCATATTAATGAGTTGCATTTATTTTGAGACATCCTGTATGAAAAACTTTAAAATATTATCCTCATTGTTCTTACAAATAACGAGTTGCTGTAAAGGTTTTGAATATATATATATATATATATATATATATATATATATATATATATATATATATATATATTATCCAACAGCAAGTCAGCCGATGGCTGAAACGAATCTGTTTTAGGATTTTATATCACCAATATCCATGTAATTCAAAGTCCAAAAGAGAGCTCTTGTAAAATAATGATAAATTAAGACACAGACTAAATCATTCCATATTATAGAAAAACCTTTAAAATTACTCATATTCTTTGGTAATAATATTTATCTTAGCTGACCCTGTATACTTTTTTAAGACTTAGATCTGCATCATCAGACAAAGAAATAATGAGAAATTTCTTATGATGATTTAGAAAAACACACAAGCCCTATCTCCCTAACCGAAATTTCATTTTTTATTTTATACTATTTTTTATGTAAAGACCAGACCATTTGTTTTTCCTGTTTGGTTGACAAATGACATTCAATTCCTGACTCCTCTTTCCTTTTCACCTCTTTTTCATCTAATGGCAGACAAACTTAAGTCTTAAGTTAACCAATATTTAGATGGGAAGTTGCATTTGTTTTGTTTTCTAAAATACCTCATATTACATAATCTAGGGGGTTAAGATTAAGGTCTGGGTTTGAATCTTGTTTAATAGCTGTCCTTACAGTTTTCTCGTGTACTTTCAATTCATTAGTGTACTTTCTTATTAACGTTGTGGGGGTCGTTAATCGCCGTTGCGAGTGCAGTTAAAAAGCCTTTTTTTTTTTCAATGTTCCATTCCTTCTTTTCCTTAAAAAACCCACTTTTTCTGCATTTTTTTCTTTTTTTTGTATATGGTAGACAAGGAATCTTCGGTTTGGTTTCGGCGTTAAGCAAATCATAGATTCTTCGTTGTTTCTTTTATTGCTCACTTATATTGAGCTGAGTTTTAATTTAAAAAAAGTGCTTGAATAATAGAACTAATCATAAAAACTTAGATTTATCACGTTTTCTTTTTAAAAAATTTGACTAATCAGTCTAAAAAAACTTTTAAAGATTAATTCATATTTTGCTTCCACACCCTGTATATATATGAATAACTGCACACGAGTCGCTCTTCACTACACTATGCTGAGAAGTCATATAGAGCAGATCTTCTCAATACAAAAAAAAGACCCCCCCACAAAAAAAGACAAAAAATGAAAAAAAAAAAAAACAACAACAAAAAACAAAAACAAAAGAGAGCTGGTTAAAAAACCCACGATATTATGAATGGACTTTATGCTACATTTCCAGCAACTCCGAGTTCATGTTCTGCATTTATCAGGCGAGTAAATGTTTCTGGTATCTAAACAAATATGGTGGTCAATGACACCTACTGGGTCTGAGGAGAAATACGTTTTTAAAAGTGCTCAATTTTCTTTAAGTAAGGAGCTATATTATTAGATAATATCAAAAATAATCATGAAAAAATTGGTTTCCCTAATAAAAAAGTCAGAAGGAAAAGTATTTTTAACAAAATATACAAATGCTTAGAATGTAGGAGCTATATTGTAGTAATATGAATAACTGCACATAAGTTGTTTGTCCCAACAAAAAGTTGAGAGGAACAACTCATTTAGAACAGGTTCACTCTATACAAAAAATAGCAAAGCTGTTGTTATCAGTGGACATTTTGCTACATTTCTGGTGACTCTGAGTTTCATGCTATACATTCATCAGACATTTAAATGTTATTTAAGACATGATTGTCATAAATAACAAGAACTATGTTCATTCTCTTTATATAAATACATAACATAGTTTCTGTTGTTTATGACATTATTATTTATATATGGATTGACAATTCTGCTTGTCTATGGGTCACTAAAGTAACTTCTTATTACTCTACTGAAAACTGGATGATATTTGGGCAGATTATAGATAAATTTGGGAAAGAGCTTAACTTCTTTTATCGAAGGCGCAATAATATCTTATATAAAAAACTATTATAAACAAATCTAAAGTCTTCAGATGATGATTTTATTTATTCTTAGAATTATTTGCTAACGTTAAATGTTTCGGTTTTTTAAAGCTTCATCAAGGCGTTTGAATTATTCACCAACGTTAAATGTCTCGGTTTTTAGACCTTCATCAGGGCGTTTGAATATGTGATATTGTATCTTCTGAACTACTTTATTTGAATTTATCTTTATATTTATTGAAGAATACGAAAAATTGAAAAAGACTTGAACATTCTATTTCTATTAGTGGCGTTCTCTTTCGAAAATTGTGTGACGTAATGTTTATGCGAAATTTATTTTAAAAACAACGTATTTCCTTAAGAAAATTTATATAAGATGAATCTATCTATCTATCTATCTATCTATCTATCTATCTATCTATCTATCTAATTCTGTTCATTTATACTTATTTCAATCATTCCATAACGAATCTATCTCTCTCTATCAATGTGAACCTGCTTCTTTCTCTCTCTCTCTGTCGTTTTAATCTGTCTATCTATCTATTAAAGAATATATTCTTCAACTCTTTTTTGTACCCAGCAAATTGAATGCAGGAGACTCTGAAAATAATCAAGAGTCTTGATTCTTAGTATTAAATGTCCACTGCTGTGACGACACCAGAATAGATGAAATCAATCATTTTGTTGTAATCTGTACATCTTTCTTGCTACTTTGAACAAGTTGCGTGTCCCTAATAATCTTCTTGCCAAACAGAGTTATTGATCGAATTGCAGCCAATACAGAAGACATGCTCGCACATCACATTCCGACAGCCTTTCTTAGTATCGAGGAGCGTCCTTCAGAATGCAATGTAGGAAGGAACTACTCTCCCTAATGAATTCTATCTACGAAGGTTAATAGAGATACGTTTTCGAGCAAAAGTATATACATTCCGAAAAAAGCAAAAAAAAAAAAAAAATGCATAAAAAACAAAACAGAAAACAAAAACAAAATATCTTTCTTTAGGCTCATGTTTTAAATGTTCTTGATTGGAAGATAAGAGGCGACTAAATAATGAAATACTTTTAAATTAAATATAGATGAGATAAATCACCGGTCGGTTTCCGGGCTTTACTAATTTTATTTTCTTAGCTTCCTAAAACTGCTAATTAACTATACAAGTGTGAAAGAGAAAAGGAACAAAGTATCTTTTAACATATTCAGTTAATTGACAGGGCGCATTTGGTGGTGTAACGGTTAGCAAGCTTAACTAGCAAACCTACACAGGTGAGTTCGAGTCTCATTGGGTGCCCCATTCAATCGGCCTCGTGCCACATCGAATCATAGAGCTTCGTAAATTACTATTCAGTTGATTGACAGATTGATTTTAACGGCATGTTAACTTGTCAGGGGGGTAAATTTTGCCGAATGGTTAGGAAATCACAATCATTTTATATTTACATTTTTATATAGCTGTTTCTTAAGAGTTTTTTTTTTGGCACTCAGTAATATTATATCAACTATTCTTATATTATACAAATAATTTGTATATTGCTGTATTAGGTTCTAATTCTAATAATTATATGGTTTTGAGTAATTATTTCTATTTGATTATACTCATTTGCTTGGTCAAAGTTATGTTTTCAAGTAACTAATGATGTAACATAATGGCCAAGGGATTTCGGTTTATGCCTTTGGGTTTAGTTAGGCTGAGAACCTTTCGGCTCAGCACATGGGTTACTTAGGTGCAACATTAAAACAGGTGTTCACGCACGTGCACGCAGAGTGGACGTGTCACTCAGAGATGTCACAATAGCCCAGATGGGAAACGGAGGTTAGCGAGTGCGAATGACGGCACGCACCGGAAGCGCGCGGAGGATTTTGGGAGATTTTGAAAAAGTCAGTTAGTTGAGACTAGACACCGGACGAGTGGAGATGAGACCTGCCTCGGGGGAAGACGGTTGGCTTTTGATTGCTCGCAGAGATCTTCGTGGCGGGTGCCACACTTGTTGGGGGGTGCAGATGAAAAAGCCAGAATAGAAAGATTGTACCTCTCTCCTTATGTCGATAAAACCTTTAAACTCAAATGTAATAAAAAGGTTCGTACCTGAACAAAGAAGTCGTTACGTGTTTTTCGAATTTCGTGATCCTATGTTCTATGTATATATGTAATGAACGTCCCATGTACATTTAGCATATTCATGTATATGGCTATGGTACAATAATAACAACCCTTAGTAAACAATTATAAAGTAAAGTTGGCGACCGTAGACGAAGGCGACCAGAAGGCTTCCATTTCAGTAGCTACTACACCGAGTGTTGGGGAGGGCGATATTCCTTTTCCTGGATTGCTCCACTTTACCCTGGATACGTACCTTATATTGCTGAGTTTTAATCAAGGAGGTATCAAGAACCACTTTTCAAGTCTTTGGTGTGACGCGTCCGGGGATTGAACCTAGGTCTCCCGGACCATTGGCAAACACTCTACCCACTAGGCCAATGTGCCGGTATAGTAAACAATTATAGCATCAAGTAATTATTCTTAATACAAATAATTTACTGTTATATGACATTAAGTATTTCAATACTAATAAGTTCAAACAGCTCTATTTGACCCATAGATGGGATCCTAACAAGTACTACCTTTTTGGGTCAGAGTGGACTTGGGCATCATGGCAATGCAGGGGTACTTCACTCTCTCCAGATTTTCAGAACTTAACCCTCACCATCAGAGGGAGTTTAGTGTAATAGTCAGGACTCATTTTTTGATTACGAACCCAGTTTTCTCTACTTCTATTAACTCATTGCTATCGAGGGAAGAAGAGATGGATTCATGCCTTTCCTAAGGGCATTAACACGAAGTAAAGCGCAAACAGCCTCATCTGGCATTCGAACATTGATCACCGATTCTATTTACTGTGATGGTGACCGTTACACTAATCGCGCCACCAATCATTATACAATACTGTATGTCGTATGCACAGATCAAGACTCATATCAAATAAATCATTCCTTAAGTTACGTTAGATGACTGAGGAGCACGTATTGTCATTGAATTAATATTCATTAGGAATGGTTCTAATGATTCTAAAATGTATCCGTCAAAAGTCGCCTTCGATGGCTATTAAGTTCCATTTTTGAGTAATGTTCTTTTATAGAATTCATATTCTAATTGGAAATAAATGAATAAGGTGAAGAATTCTATAATTAGTTATCTCTCTTGAGAAATCATAATAATCGATGTGAGCACGAACGCAGACCACACCTTTTTACTCTTTTGTAAATTGAATTGAAAATTGCTTTGTTCTCTTAGTAAGGTAGTTTTAATTCTATTGCGCAGAGAGAAATTTCGCTACAATGTGTCATTTTTTGTTTCGATTTTATGATGGCAGACATCCAAACATCGGATCATTTTGACTTACTTAAAGAACGCTTTTGGCGGCTATAAAACTCGGAGTCAAATCACATTCTGTTCACAGAATTTAAAAGGTCACATCATGTGTGATAATGGTTTGCGGGATAGTTTAACAGTCCATACTAGGTGAATTTAGATTCATTCAACCCCATGCTCCACGGACAGGGCGCAACAGAAAGTCAATTCTTAGAGCTTTTTAACGCACTTGCTCTGACAAAATTCTAGCTACGATGAGCCTTTTTTTTTGCTATGATACACTAACATCATCATTCTAATATACATTGCCAACAAAAATTTTATCGATTAAAAGATATATATTCATTAAATAAGAAATTAAGGATGCATTATAATATTTTTTTTTCGAAAAAAGTATTTATAAATTGAGCTTTGAATCTATGTTGATAATAATGGCCATAAAAAAGAATAAACAAATTGCTAAGAATCAGAATAAAGCAGGGAAATAATTTTTTGTTGTCTTTATTTTCGTTTTTAAGACTCATTTGCTACCGCCCAGTACGTCAACATATTTGTCTTCTATGCTGAATTACTTTTTAATTCCATTCAAGACTCGACTGTCTCAGAAAGCACGTGCCGTTTGAACAAAGCCTCAATCACGCCAATTGTGTAGAGCGTTCGTGAAGGTGCTGCAACATACACAGACGACAGTTTTAGGTGAGTTCACTTGTGATGCATAAATTATGGCGTCTATAAACAACGAGAGGCCGAAGCTTAGAAAGACTTAGAGACCTCTTTCTTGGATTCGTTCTGGTTATTATTAGAGAGTGTAATGTGTTTCCAATCTCCTAAACTGATCTGGGGTGAGAGTAAAAAAAAAAAATAACCCCTCTCCCTCAACAAAATCCTAGCACCCCCGTTAAAAAACAAAAATAAAATCGGAATCGATTATAGCCGGACATCACCTACTATTGATCAAAAATCTTGCTTGCTAAGTATTTTGAATTGGACTATAAACACTTTTAAACACTTGTCAGAGGACTGGATCTGCTGTTAAAATGTATGATAAGAACAAAATGAATTCGGCATCTTTAAAATTTTTATGGTTTCAATAAAAATGTTCTTTGAAAATGATCAAGATTTACTGTAAAATTGTCAGGGTGGTTAACTCATTATATAAATCATTTTATTGATTTTGTTAAATTGTAAGTTAGCAAAGGACTTTGAATGTAATTGTAGTTCCTCTCAAAAGTCAAACGAGTACACAGGTGGCGACTAGGTTTAACAACTCACGTCAGAAAACCGTTGGAGAAAACATGATATGGATAATGAACAAATCAAGGTTTGTCGACCGGCGTGGAAAAATAAGGGTTCCTGGCACATGTGATGATTCCAGAAAGTATGATGCAATAAGTAATTAAAATAAATCATATATAAAAATGAGAGAATTTGAAAATTGGAGAGTTGAGTTTCGAAATCCAAAGAGAGAAGTTGGTTTTTGGTCAGCGTACGGAAGAGACGGGTGTGTGGGTGGCTGCAAAGGAGATAAGTTGAAAACCCTTACAAGGTCTTCCTCTCTTCTCGTGTTTTCGTCGGACTGCCATGAAATCGTATCAGTCTGAATATAGGTGTTTCGTATCTAATCAACATGAGTCGACTGTTATTTTTGAATTTTGATATTCAACATGGTTCATTATTTTATGGTACTTTGAAAAAGATAAAGATGTACTTACGGTAAATATGTACTTTGAAGTAAATCAAGATGTACTTGAAAATGATAATGATGTACTTTTGGTAAAGATGTACTTTGAAAAGGATAAAGAAAAAATATGTACTTTCAAAAAAGATGTACATTAAAAAAGATGAAGGACAATGATGTACTTCGAAAAGGATAAAAATATACTTTTGTTAAGATATACATTGAAAAGAACAGAGATATACTTTCCTTAAAGATGTAATTTGAAAAGGATAAAGATTAAGCATATTTTCGCATGAAAACACACACACACACACACACACACACACACACACACACACACACACACACACACACACACACACACACACACAAGCACATTGTCACCCTTCGTCACCAAAAATGAAAACAAAGCAAGCCTCGTCGTCGTCGTAAAAGTCGACGCAAGAATCAAAGCGATTTTTGACTGCACATGCGTACGCTCCGAACCCTCACGTTGCTGATCCCGTGTTGCATTACAGCCGATGCGTCGTTAGATACACCTTACACATACACATGCATGCATGAATATATATGCGTGTGTGTGTGTGCGCGCAGAAAGTGTACATCGCGTAACCATCATCATCTTCCGAGATGGCGTCTATGAATATACTCCAATTCCTGAACGAGGCTTTTTGCATTTCACTTCGAGCTAATTCCCTTGGGAAAGGCATGAATCCTCCATTTCTCTCACTAGCTTGTTAATAGTAGGTTAGGCTGTATTTCCTTACCTTTGTAAGACAACCGATTTAGGAGAAGGATAGACCCCGAATGACAAATCTGAGGAATATATTCCAGATCATGTGATACTCGGCTGCACCATTCTTGTAATCAGCTGATCAAAAAGGTATTGCTGGTTCTATAAAGATCTTTATCATTATAAACAAATCAATCATGTAGTCCATTTACTATTACTTGTTTTATTAAGTGTTCATCAGATCAGTCGGTTAGAGCAGTTGAATACATCGACTTTATCTCTACCAATGGGTAAGACCTCTTACAAACTCATGTCTTGGATATGACACTTAGCTGTATACGATAGTAACGCTTCAGTTTTGGAACTTTGGGGAGTGAAGAGTACCATTTCATTGCCATTACTCTCAGGTTCATTGTCCCGTCGGCTGCATATCTGCAGAGGAGTAAGACCCCTCCCAACGAGTGTCCCGAATATGACACTAAACAATTTGATGGTGAGGTTCTAGTAATGTTGGAACTTAGGGAATGCAGAGTACCCTTTCATTGCTATTGTCCCATATCCACTCTGGCCCGGTGTGGGAGCATCAGATAGAGTCCAATCTATGGGTCAAATAGAACTAAACTGCGTACTTATGCTAAACTGAATTGTTTGAAACAGAACTGTTTATAGGTTTAAAAATGGATTTGGCATTAAATAACCTACAAACTCCTGAGTTCACTTTTACCAGCTGTGGCAGTATCCGTTAGGGTGCCATTTAAATAGAAATTTTTAATAATTTTCAGTACTTGAACCTTGTTAACTGCGCGTTAAACTGATGTTAAATTGCATTATTGGTATTACATCGAAATATTTGGAACCATTTAACGAAGCACCAATTAATGAATATGGCTGAACAGAATAATTAGTGTTGAATAGTTATAATTAAAACTATTTAATTGTGTGCAAATAAATAAAAGGTGGTTTGGTTTCTTTGTTTAATGGCATATTAACCTTCGTGGATTATTTAATGCCAAAGCCATCTTTCCAGAAGAACAGTAGTGATGCTATTTAACCCATAATTGGGAGGACAAGTGGGTTCATACCTTTCCCAAAGGTATTTCTACGAAAGTGAACATAATAGCGAGACTGGACTTCGAACTCGCTAACTACAATTCTGCAGTCCAGCGCTTTAACCATTACACCACGAGGACACCGCCAAACCTATTAGTGTTTGTAATACTTGTAACCACTTCACTGTGTTAAAACAAAGGATTAGTATTGAATAAAATTATTTGTGTTTGATTTCAATATTTGAAATCATTTAATTATGTGCTAACAAATTAGCGCTAACTCATTTAGAAATAAAATTGCAAATAAACTATTCCCTTGCAAATTATATATATATATATATATATAGGATTTGGCATTAAATAATCATCAAGGGATTATATGGGATTTAAACAAATGACTGATCACCAACGAATAGATGGACGAACTTTAGTAGGTATGTGTCTTGTAGATGTACACGTATTCATGCATTTGAACAAAAACGGTAAATAATGTTTTGATTGTCTGTTCTTTGATTGTATTCACACATTTCCATCGACACGGGTAGAATATACCGACTGCATCTCTGTAGAGGTGTAAGAGTCTTCAACGGGTGTCCTGGATATGACATTAAACAATCTGATGATGAAGTTCCAGTAATGCTGGAGCTTTGGGGAATGCGGAGCACCCCTTCATTGCCATCGCTCCAAGGTCCACTCAGGCTCGGAATGGTAGCATCTGACAGGGTCCTATCTATGGGTCAAATAGAACCAAACTGCGTACATATGCTGAACTGAATAGCTTAAAATAGAACTCTTTTGACATTTAAAGTGTGTTCTTGAGCTGAACGGAATTGCTTGAAATAGAACTGTTTTGACATATAAACTGCGTACTTATGGTAAACTGATTTGTTTGAAATGGAACTGCTTTTGGCATTGTAACTGTATTTACACTAAGCTGAATTGTTTGAGGTGGGACTGTTTTGTCATTTACCTGTGTGTCCAAAAAAAAAAACTATACTAATACTAAACTGAATTGTTTAAATTAGAACTGTTTGAAGAAACCTAATAGCTTGAAACAGAAATGGTTTTGACAACTAAACTGTGTACTTATGTTAAACTGAATTGTCTGAAATAAAACTGGTTATATGTATAAAAATGGATTTGGCATTAAATAACCTACAAAGGTTAATATGCCATAAAATACAAACAAACAAACAAACAAACTAACGAATAGGATAAGGCAAAAGGTCAATTCTTAAGCTGATTCGAATTCTGTCTGTCTAATTTTAAACTTGCAATTCCAGCGCTGATCCAATTGACTAATAATTTAACTTGCATTTTTTCTCATACTTTTCCGGCATAAAATCCCCATTGGGCATTGGAGCTTTAATAGCATATCAAACTTTGTGGGTAATTTAATGCCTAATCTATCTATATAGAAGAACGGTGGTAATACTACATAACCCATTGCTTGATGATTAGGGGGTTCATACATTTCCCAAAGGGATTAGCCTGAAAGTGAACGTAATAACGCGACTGCAATTCAAAATCGTTTACTTCGAGGTCATAATATATATATATATACATATATACATTTTCTGGACTAATTGCTTCTCACTCGCTCCACACTTGAAAAAATATATCTCTCCGAATCTCTC